>JABASC010003358.1:0-14429 GCA_019776185.1 Plutomurus gul
TGGGAAACAAACTATTACTCTGTAGTTCTTTCATTAAAAGTCATGAATACACGAATATACTTGTTTATTACGAAATTCAAAAGGATTGGTTGCATTTTTAATTTACAAGCTACAAAATGCGAACTCATCGGGTTTTTAGCCTTGAGTTTTGTACAAAAATTAATTGTGTAGCTCCCAGGAGCAAAAAGTTAATGATTACACGTGTACATTTCGTTCACAGTAGGTTTCTAGTACTTGCGAAAATGTGAAGCCAAATTCTGACGTATTCTTGCAGATGACATGTAATCGGAAACTACCTTGCACGGTACTTCCTTGCAATACAATATTTAAAACATATTTGCAAACGCACTGTAGCCTATAAATACATTAAGGAAAGTTAACGTAAGAGACGAATGTTTAGTACAGCTTGTTGATAATTCATTTTTTGCTGAATTAGCTGTTCCGTGTCACCTGGTGTGTGTGGATGGCTCTTTTGTTGTGAAGCCATGGGGCAGATACGACACGGTGACATTGACTGGCTATAAAAGGCCTTCAGCAAGCCCGGCCCTATTATGAGGATGACAGGCTGGAGCATGACATGGCAAAAGGAAAACATATATCACATTACTTTGCGTCCTATTCCTATCGCATCACATCAAAATTCAAACGTAGACTCTGCTCAAATGCACAATTTCAATTTATTCTTGGCGACGAGAATGCGAGATAAGAGGAAGATTTTCTTCGCCCGACTCCTCTTTTTCTGATTCCCACTTCCTTGTAAAGTGCACATGAACCGTAGAATTCATTCATACTATTATACAACGTGTACATATACATTTATTACTTCCTCCCTTATATATATATATTATCATATTATTACATGTGCTCACACGCACGCCCCAATGCTTTGCCTTCGCTATCTATTCATGCATTACCCAGTACATAGAAACAGATTCTTACATATATTGACTAAATGGAAATCCTCCTGCCCTACTTTACAGATAAGGTAAGAACTGCTCATTTGAAATTTTCTTATTATATATACTCAATTCTGTCCTGTTCTTGGTTCTTCATTGCGAAGAAATTGAGAATTTCGCCTTTCTCCTTTTTACAAGCAGGCCCAAGGAAAGGTCGTAAACCATCGAATCCATTTGCCACATACGCCATGATTATATCACACAAAGTCCCTCTCTATCTTTCTACAAGTAAACAAATTTAAAACGTAATGTGTGTATTCCAGGCACGACTTGCGAACGACAAGAGAAGAATCCGTTTTCCTCCTGATCGAGCCTCTAATGTGAAATGGAAGTGCATAATAACACTTTCCATACTATATGTCCTCCAGAATATTCACATTGTTTTTATAGGTATGTACTATTCTATATAAGTGGTATAGGTTGTTGGAGGAATTGTTTAGTTACTTACGTATTCCTCCCAACTATAAGTTCTAAGTAATGCAGTGGAGCACCTTCTACGGGAGGCTACCTTACAAGACAAAAGTACATTAGTATATTGGTGATTTTATGGACGGAGGAGGGAGCTGAAATTGGAACTCTGCTCTTGTCTACTGCTTTATACGACTCCACTTCACTGATGATGGTAAATCTTTTAATCCAGTTCTCGTGCCCGTTCTTTAATAAAGTCCAAGTAGTCATTGCGCTGCTGTCGTGCTTCCAATCTCTACTTTTGAAAGTTGTACTTTAACGTGGAGGAGGATGGTAAGCGAACACGTTTCATTTGTGGAGAGCATCAAGTTCATATGAGGCTGAAACCATTTTTAGCTCGATGCGCTTCAATTTACCTTGCAACAGCACTTTTCAAGGTAAGGTATGTTCCCTGGGACTGTATAGTCGAATGCTTCAAGTAATCTCATTAAGTACTTACTTACAACTAATTTGTAATCTGCTGCAAACTAAGTATGACGAAAATTCTTACGAAATACAAAAAAGTCATTAATAATTGGATTTATGAAGTTCAACGTATAAATAAAAGTTGGCAACGAGAAAAATTTATAGAAAAAAGGAGACAGCTTTTTGAAAAGAATACACTTACAGTTTTTGTTTTAAACGGAAGGACCTAGAACTGAATAGAATTTCACCAAAATCTATATCGAAGTACATTTATCATTTTCATGTTACTTTGTAAGGAAGTATGAGGATGACTAGATTTACGAGATTTGAACTACATATTTTCATCATAAAAACATAAATTGAAACAGCCTACTGCACAATTTCACATTTCCACTTACATGTAAATACTTTTCATGGCGCAAAGCTGGGCAAGCGAAGTTCTCAACGCTTATCAAAAATAAACCTAAAAATATTGATCGAATTACATAGGTCAGTTGTGGACGAGGAGGTTTGATGAATCATAAAAAGACTTTTAGTCAGTTTCCTGAATTTGATGGTCAAAGAATACGCGTAATGCAATGCGAACTTTCTAAACGGAGCGCCGGTGGTGCCTTCATCTTTGGTTTGAAGAAATAGTGCACAAAAAAGTCATTTTACAAATGAAGCCTTATGATTGAAAGACAGAACAACTAAATTATAAACATGCCAGCGTTCGGGAGGAAAATCTGCATTCTTGACTCTTGAAAGGGTGACATTACATGTATTCTTACATGCAAGTTGAGAATTGCCCAGCTATGTCTGTAGGCAGCCAATATGTAATAAATATTTGGTAGACACTTACTAAGCATTCTAGCATCACCCCTCAAAAGAAACGTGTCCTAATTTACAATTTATGTTCTTCAATAAACTATGTGATATTTACTAAAGAGGAAAAAGATAAAATTCAATTTTTCTGAATGTTGCATAAAATAACTCGTTTGCATTCAACGATATCCACAGAACGATGACAGATACGTAAGGTACATGTCTTCGGCTCAAGCAATCATTTGGAAGAATTATTCCTTATTTTTTTAACTGAATTGGCATTGGAGCATCTAGAGCCGACATCAAAGTGCCAAAATATCTGACATATACAACGCAATATTCCTCCGTTTAACGGTATCTCTAGCACAAACAAGAGTCCCCCTCCAATTGCGTTCACCAACTGTATAATTCGTCCTTACAAGTAGAATTTTATGGTAAAATCGATCTTGGCGGAAGAACTTGCAAATACGTCTATATAAATATAAACACGTATGTTATTCAGACTGCATGGTTATATAATACGACTGTTTTACGACGGTCGAGGCGAAATGCTCGGAGACAGCTCTGAGATATTTTTGAGACCTCATACATATTTAAGTGTTGAGACTGAGCCCGATTGAACATCTTAAGTGCCGAACCCGCCCTAAGACAAGTAGAACTCTCCGTCTCCAATATCTAACTTCAATTTCAACCTATGTACAAGCGTTTATATAACGCTTTGCTAGTACAGCGTACAGCACATGACACACTCTTTTCAATATCGACGTGCACAACTTTTCCATTTAGAAATATGAGTAGTATACGATAGTAGACTGAAGCCAAAAAATTAACATCTCTGAACAGATGGCGAATGAAAAAGTCGCGTACCGGCTTTCACCAGTTATGAAACCGGTTTCTTAGCAATTCCGTACTTCCTAATGCTTCAGAGATTCACTCTATTTGTGGCGTGGGATCAGAAGCCGTTCATCGAGAGAAGTGATTTGATTTTCGTACTAAGTATTAGATAAGATCAATGTATCTCACAATGTGAGATACATTGATGTTATAGTCCATTATAGGCCAAGATGTTAGATTCTCACAACTTGGCCTACAATGGACTATAGATTGAAATTCAGAATTGAAATACATTGAGTCATGCTACCAAACTATAATAGCGTAGTATCATGTTCATGTCTCATTCTGAAGGCATTGGCGTAGCGCCGATGGGGCTTCAGGGTGCAAGCCCACCCCAGGGAGTTCACTACACACAAAATAAAGCTAAAAAGCTGAAGGATATTTCATGAAAAAGTATACATCTTGATTTTTTTTGTGCTAAAATTGAGATACGAACAATCATTGAACAAAGTCCATGAGACCGTTCCTATATCAGAGAGTGCCTATATCAAGCGACAGTACTAATGCGTTCAAAAATATTCAATTGCTATTCACTTTTCGTACTCATTGCTACTGTCGCTTGATATAAGCTTTCGGTGATGCAGGAACGGTCTCATGGACTTTGTTCATGCTGTGTGTCTTTTGGACTGAATTTTGTACTGCGATGCGTTGATCTTTGTGATTTGTGTAATTTTTCATTGCCCTTATAGGCTTTCGGTGATGCAGGAACGGTCTCATGGACTTTGTTCATGCTGTGTGTCTTTTGGACTGAATTTTGTACTGCGATGCGTTGATCTTTGTGATTTGTGTAATTTTTCATTGCCCTTTTTGGCATTGGATTTAAACGAACCGGATGCCTACAACACAACCATTAAAATGATTATTTCTATGAATCCTTTCGGAAAAGGTCTCGGCGTGACGACCCAAACGTGCATCTATTTACATAAAGCGGGTTACCAATAATTTCATGTAAAATGTACTTTACATGATTCTCCTCCCATGAAGGAAAGTAAATATGTGATGGTGAATTGCATTGTGAAGTGACATAGTGACAACTCTCAATGAGTTTATTAGTTAATTGCAATGCTATTTACCAATACAATGTTGAAGATACAATTTCAGACTTCAATAAAACGAGGCACATTTAGTTGTAGGATTGCCTATAAAGTTTGGAGCCAATAAAAACATGCATAACTAGCTGATCGCATCGTTTAAGTATCAAATTTTTTTAAAAGAATTGAGCCTTTCTTTATTGTTTACATAATTGATTTATTTACAGACACTCACTTGTGATAGACGTGAATTTGTTTAGAAAAATATCCTGACAAACAGTGATGTCGTTTAGTTGCTGGCAGCACGATGAGAATGAGCACAAATTGATCTACCAAAAGGGGAGAATGACGACAAACCGTCTGTTTAGTGCAATTTACACGAGTACGAGTAAATGTTTCAAACGTATGTCAATGTCATAGGAAGGATGTTTACACCGAGTGTGCATTATAGATAGGATATCGTTTCTATCAAAGAGAAATGTTGCACTATTTGCATGAAGATGAATGAACTATACTACGCATCATTATACTAATATATTCTCTCTAGTAAACTAAAAATAAACTACGCATTATTTACTATTAAATATTTCCTAATGTTATATAATGAACTCTGTACTTACAAAATCGTGTTAATGTATCTCTGCTTCAGGATGAAGATTCATTTAATTTTTTTACAGTTAACCGGGCTTACAGAATTCTTAGAAAGAACTGAAGATACTACTAGCACACATTAGAACCGTCTGCTTTTAAGTGCATTGGCTCACTAAAAATTCAAAGCTGACTACTTCTGTATCTTCAAAGGGGAAATGTCGTCATTCCATTCATACATCATCAGAAGGAAAAGAAGCCTTGTTGCGCAATTGAATGCGAAGACCTTAATGAAGAAGTAAGGGATGAATAAGCCATAGGAATTTCATTTCAAAGAAGTATTTTTAAAGAAAGCTCTTAGGATAGCAGATATCCAACTTTTACACAGTTTGAGCGTGATCTCTTAAGATCTTATATCCTAAGAATAGGTTGGACTGTCAATGGCTACCTAATCCTTACTTCAGTTGCAAATATCGGTAGGTAGTGATAGAATTTCAAACAATTCTCTCGAAATCAGTAAATCAGGTCAATTATTGGAAATTAGTATTAAAAGACTAAGAAAAATATCCGAAAAAATTGCTGTAAAGGTTCAGGGACAAAGTATTTGCAGAATTAGCCTCTTATTCGATATCGCTGAAACCGGGCTATTCATCAACTTTGGGCACAGCAATATGAACCACCATAAAAAACCATATTTGAGATTCTAGATATCTAAGAAAGTATACAAGTACAGCAAGTCTACTACCTTTAAATAAAATACATGGCTTATAACCATCTGAAATACCTCAGATTTTTAAAAATGTTCATCTTCAGTCTTGTATTACGTGTTCATTTAATCAAGTCGACACTGGTAGGAAGAGATTAGTTATTTATGATTAATACTAATTGTCTAATTGACAGAGTAAAGCTACACCTCGTTTAATCCAATGCTTAGGATGTTGTTGCGTATTTAGCAGGATAGGCAAAACGTAGTTGGTTGAGTGTCCCGTGGTTGATAATGTTCCTCGTCTCTCGCTCGTCTTGTACAATGGAGATTTGTAGCGATTCCCTTCGACAATCTCATCTTTCTTTCGGGGCATCAACCAAATTATTGGCATGGGGTCCTGTAACACTTTCGGCAACATTTCAGCTAACGCCCCTCTAACCAATCCCAATATTAAATAGTCAGGTTTTAGTTTTCCTAAATCTGAAATAATTCATGTCCCATCGTTTTTATACTGCTTTAATTGCATCAGCGTTCTACTTACATGCTCCTGTCCCATCTGGCCCCATCCACAAAAACTCCATTAACGTACGCACCGTCTACAGCCGCTTTGGATGTGGTATCTTTATGCAGGACGGTAAAGTCAAAGCCCAGTTTATCTATCGGGATCGTATACTTCCTGGCAAAATTCTGCATAGCTCCCGTCAGAAATGCCTGGGTAAAGAAAAATCCCGAAATCCAAAACACGGGAGGTTTCCCTTTCTTGTACCAAGTCTGCAATGACAGACAGAATGAAAACCGTAAAGTACATAGAAATGCTTTCTACCTACATGGTACGAATACGAGCTATAAATGATACCTCAGCAAACAGTAAATGCATCTTTAGCGTTTAATGAATTGTTAATATTCCCATTGGGAGATAAATGACATTTTCCTTTTACGCTTGGTTAGACGTAATAAAAGGGTAAAAATCTCTCTCTCTTTCTCTGTGTTCCTCTTATTCATCATCTTTGAATGAATCCTCTGTGGGAAATCTTCGTGGACACAGAGCACGAGCCAAGATGTGATATCATACCGACGACGACAATGATTGTCTTACAAACGAAATGGACTGCTTGTACGTACGTACACGTAGTAAATGTGTAACTCTGCTCTACTTCCTAGTTGATCATAGCACCGAGGGCTATTCACATGACAATGTACTTTCACTATATAGGTAGGTATGTATTATGCATATATATGTACATATGATAATAATATTCTGGTGAGAGGAAATGGGACGGAAACTTTCAGCAACTCGACAAGATTTAAGTCAAGTCACAGCCGACCATAACTGACAATGGGACTCATTCATGCGTGTCCTCCTTTCTAGACTACAAATTCTCATGAGCGCCATTTTGCAGTTTTCTTTGTTGCTCACGCTATGTACTTTAAGACTTTGGGGATGACAAAGTGACATGGAAAAAGTCTCGACTTAACTCTAGTTTACGTGATATACTTATTAAACTTATCATTTGTGTCATAGCACGCTGTATACACAACACACACACAAATACATGTAGTTTGTGACGTCAGTTGACCAAACCATAGTAATAATATCAAATCACAGCACATCAACCCATCCACAATGGGAGAGTGTGTAGTATGCACGATTCGTTGCTGACTTATATTAGAGTGGCAACTCGTTTTGGAGAAAAGGAATGGGATAGGCTGTGGAATGCAACGCAATTCTTTTCAAACACCTCTAAAGTCTACTCTAATGATGATTTCCTACGCGGTGCTTCGGCAATCGTATTATCCACGAGCTAATTCTACCAACACAGAATAAATTCTCGTCTTACGGCCATTGTTAGTCGGAAGTAATTTTATACAAGTCATCCCCACCAACTACACCGTGGGTTTTGATTAGAATTTTCAACTGTTTTCAGGCCAAGGTAACATTAAATATTGAAAGGTGCAGGGAGCAAATCTCATTTGTGTAATTACCTGTAAGAATTTCAGTCTGTCCAGGAAGTCGGCAATGTACGAGCCCAAAGGTTTCAGACTCGGGTAGGATTTTTTCGCCCACATGGTCGGGATTTTACCAAGCATCAAGGATCCGGCCAGGGCTTCCAAGTCAACGGACATTAAGACCAAGCCTTTAATGGCTTTCTGTATTTCCCTCAGACTACTTCGAATAACACTGAGTAAGCGATTGAATCTCTCCATTTCTTGCACAAGAACCGTGTTCATGGACTCTGAATATGTAGTGGGGTACTTTTCCAGGGCTTCTTCCAAGTCGTAGTTGGCCGGCAATTTTGCTAGAATATCTGAAGCAATGTCTGCTAGTTTTGAGTCGAATTTACCTTCCCCACCGCCTCCCGCTTGCTCAGCCGTTAGAAGTACAGCATCACAGAGCTCCCGTGTTTCTCGCAACTCTCTGCTAATGTCCACATTATCGTGCATTCCAAAAATCTCTGGTCGTTGGGTGGAAGGTAATTTCTTAATGAAATCCAAATAATCGTCGTACTGTTTTCTGTTGGGTACGTAGTAAGTTCCGGATGGAGAGAATTTGTAGTGCTTGTCCGAAATCATTTTAGCATTGCAAAAATCACTTAAAATTGTATTGAGAGTGCGGCGATCCCAATCGTCTGTAACCCTTCCACCGTAATTACATTCTCCGGTTAAGTAGGTTATTGCTTCGTAGGGAATTTCTGGAGATTCGTTCAGAAACATTTGCAACTGTCTTATAGAGATTTGCAGATCTGAATCGTTGAATCCATATGGAATATTCCAGCCAAGAGGTCCAAATTTTCTCCGTTCTTGTACGACTGCATGGAAGAAACAGAGACCAAAGAGGAGTCTGGTGAAAACGACTTCTTTTCCAGGACACCCCTCGTAGAAATTCGGATCTGAAATAGGATCGGACATGTAGGACTGATATAGATTCTGTCTAAGTCCCGTTGGTGGTTCATTTGTCATTTTGACGCTATTTTGGAGAATTGTCACCGGAAATTGTGGTGAAGGGTAGGAGGTAAGCCACAAGCGGAAGGTTGAATTAATTTTCGTATTGGCCATATCTTCACAAATCTTTTCAAGTGCTGGCATCCAGGAAGCAGCCAAATGGCAATTCTGCAAAGCCACCCAACTGCCCTCCTCGAAAGCCTTAAGTATCATTTCTTTGGCTATAGGTCCTTGCCCCTGACCCAGAGAAATGGCTTCAAATTTTGCACCACCAAATCCCGAAAGAGACATCATGGGATCGGCCCCAGGTGACAAAATAAACACCAACGGTGTCAAGAAATTCGAATCTGCGTAAGATTTTGCCAGATCGAATGGAGGTGGTGAAACAAACTTTTCCCCTAAACTTTCACTCACAAAGGTAACAATCATGGGCACAAGTTTGTCTGGACGAATGCAGCGGATTACCATCATTTTTTGAAACTGTGAAAGTCTTTCACTCCACGGAGAAGGAAGTGTTTGCAGGTGAGGCTCTTTGTTATCGTATAAGGAATGCCAAGATTCTGTGCGCGCTTTGAAATCTTTTATAAAGTCTTTGAATATGGGGCTTGCCTCCACCATGCGACACAACTGATCCCAGGAAGCTTCAGAAAGCCATCCCGGAGCGGGATTCGGAATCTGATTTTGAAGACCAACTCCTCCAGTTAGAAGAAACTTGTATTCGTTCATTTTAAGTTTATTCTGAGACATTAGGATGGACACACAAAGAACAAAAGAGAAGAGCAGCTTATCCTTCTCAAAGAGAGACCGACACACGTTTGAATATAAACTGAGGGTAAAATGATCGCTCAAGGATTTTAGTCGTTTCTCAAGGTTCTTACTTCGAGAACTGCAAATAGATAGACACGGAGGTAAGTGAATGAGCTTTGCGATAAGATGAATCGGTCTACCATCAGAGCAGCTGCTACTACCACGACAATTCTACTATTTATATATAAATAAATACTGGTAACTATTTAGTTAGTTATTTCTTTAGTAAATAGGACAATTTCCTTTTGACAAGGTTTTTATGTTGTCACTTGAGATAGTTGCACCTGGTGCTGTCTTTAAACTCTCATTGTTGTCGGGTAATGAGAAAAAGACGCATGCAAAAGTTGCATCACAACGATAGTACTTTTTACTATATAGCAATCCACCAGCAGCAGAGAAAGCAGATCAGTGTGAAAAACATTTCTGAAACTTACACCGCCCACAATTCCCTACTTTTGCTCGGGAGCATTGTTGACGAAATACTAAACACAATGAATTAACTTGTAATAATTGTATGTAATGTAGGTAGCAGTTCACATATTTTTCCATAATTAGACATATCTACATATCTATAATACGATTTTTTATATTTTACAATATATGTAGGTACATTATATGCATTTAATTTAATTCTGGTGAAACTGACCTGTGATCAATTGAGTTGACAAACAAGTTAACAAACCACACGAGAGAATATTGATACATCGGGTCAATGTTGGGCAATTCAGTTAGAGAGAAGAACAAGACACTTGTGTATCTGGCGATTGGACGGTAGGCCAAACGAGATTTGTTGATCTGTTTCTCCGTCTCCACCGCAATGGCCTGCTTCTCAGAGATATCACTGGAGATTTGCTTGGATGAGTCTAAGATCTCAATGGCAGTGGAATCCTCCAGAATATTCCCTTCAGACGATGACAAAGTATTCAGAATGTTATCTTCCACTTCTTTCAGAGCTTTTGTGTTCGCTGCTGTTTGCTGGATCAGCTGCTGTCGTTCTTCTTCGAGCTCAGGTCTCTCTTTAGCCACGACAATTCCCAAAAGTTGATCCTCCAGCCCTTCCAATGTTATCATGAAATTCAGTAGAAGGACTTTGGTAGACACTTCAGGTAAGTAGTGAGGATTACGAAGCTTTGTTGTAATATAAAATCGAAACTCTGGATGAAAATCCACAATGACATCTCCCATTCGGATCATTTCCACACCACCTGCAGCGATCAAATATCTATTTTTAAAATGTTCCTATCTGTATGTGTACATTAATATCAAATTCCTCCACTTGTACTTTTACCTTGCTTAAATGTGTTTTTCTGCAAAATTGGCTGTAAACTTGGATCGATTTCTTCTCCAACATTCTCCAGCAGCATGGGAATTCCCTGTGAAACACATTGCTCCATTTTACGCATGAAATCCGAATCGGACATTTTAACAATCTTCATATGGTTTTCTTTTTCTGTATTCTTGATCCATTTGTTTGCCTGACCCTGGGGGTCCATCATTAAAGGGTATCGTCGTGCGCACTCTATCATTACGGAATTGTCAACAGAAAAAGAGTCCTTTGGAAGTCCAAAAATATTCCAAGCTTGAATCTTTATTGGGGAGCCAAGAGTCTTGCTTAAACTGAAGTCTTGTGAACATGCAATTTCTAATCCTGCTACATATTCAACCCAATCTTTGATACATTCGTCTCTGTGAAACATACAAAAGGTGTCCTTATAAAAATGCAGTTTAAATTCTGTAGACGCATCATTTGGGGGGTCGCTTAAAGTCGCTTAAAGTATTATATCACATGTTAAATAAATGCAAGTCCAATTTTGGTTAGGTTTAGGTTGTGTGTTTTAAAAGTAAAATATGGTTATCTCATTTCATTTTATGAAGTCCCTTGACAAACCACGGAATAATAATTTAAAAACTGTTTACCTGAAAGTGGCAGTATATGCACCTAGGTAGCTAATACAAGCAGACGCAACAAGAACATCCGCACCAAGATTATCAAAAACAACTTGTAAATCCTCTGCGGCTTGTGTCCATCGATCTTTCTCTCCTCCCAATCCACCTAAAGCAACCGGCATGTCGTTAGTCTCTAAAACTTCGAAGTAAGCTTTAGCAAACATCTTACCGATTAACTTTTCCGCTCTGTCTAATTTCTGTGAGCACAAGTTGACTTCTGCCTCCAATTTCTGTTTCTTTGCATTCGTCTCTTCAAATTGTTCTGTAAGAACTGCCAGTCGCGCTTCCAGCTCGTTAATTTCCATTCTTTTAGCATTGAGAAGATCCAAAGTTGCCTTCAACTTTTCCTCGGCCTCTAACAGCTTTGCTTTCTTCGGAGCAACCACCTGTGATACAATTACAATAAAAATGTGAATGAAATAAATTAGATTCAGAAAACCACCGGGAATTTTTTTGTTGCGTTAGTTTCTCTGTATAACTCAGACCTTTGCCACTTTGTCATAGCCTTCCATTGCCAAAATCCATTTACAAAGACCTTCTGCTGCACTAGAAGCTTTTGCAACTTTATTCGGCTTGAACAATTCTTGATTCATGAAATTACTCCGGATGTCATTCATTACTTGCACGGGGATATTGTCTTTGTCGTAGTCTCTAAGGCTAGGCAGGAAGTTGAAATCACCTATCATTCTTTTGCTTGGACCCCAAAAGTCCATTATCTACTCAAACCATAAACAAGTTGAAGGTAAATGCATTGCATACAAATGTCAAGGTGAATGGTGAACAATATCCAATAAAAACACTTCCCGAGTTCACTTACCTTTTTCCCATCAGGGTCCGTGATTTTTTCCGGTTTAATTCCCTTCATTACACACACAGCAGCCATTACAAGTTTTACAGCCGGTGGAGGATTCTTCATGGACTTTACGAGAACAATGTCTGCTGGTTTTAACGTGTCAAGTGCCTTTAATGCCTCTGTAAACGAAATCACATCAATTAGCAATGAAGTAAATAATAGCTACAATATGCATGCTATGAAATAATTTAACAAATTTTAATTTACTTTCTAGTTGTGGAAGGGCTTCCGCCAAGTCTGCCATACATTCTGATTTAAGAACAGTTGCCTCTTCTGCTTGCACATGAGCCACAGCCTCGTCCTCTTTCACTAATTCAGATTTATGAGCTACTTCCGCAGATTCTTTCTCAATTATGGCCATCATGCTCTCCGTCTCTTTGGCTGCCTCGATAAGTTGAGGTTGGAGAGCTGTGAGCTCTTTCTTCATTATTCCAATTTGAGAGGCGGCAAACGCAAGTTTGTCCAGACCTCCAAGATACCTTAATTTGGCAGAGTTTGTGTCTTCTTTCTTCCCTTGAATCAGTTGCTTAAAAGTTAAAATCAGTTCAATGTACGACGTCGGTGTTACGTACACGTGTCTATTCATATCTTCGAGGAATTTATCTGCCAGCCTAGCAGCTCGAGTATGAAAGAATTTACAGATGCCCACTGCTCCTTTGCGAAGATCGGCAGGAATGTCCATGTCCTCCAGAGACTTCTGAGCTACACGTTCCAAAGCGTCCTCAGGCCACGGCTAAACACAGAAATCTATTACTGTCTTTAATCTGGGGCGTACAAACTTTAACACATAAATAAAATGAGTAATTCCTTTTCAGATGGAATAACCTCTATAAAGTGTACTAAGTGTACAAATTGTACACTTAGTTTTTAGTAGAGTATTTGCAGATGAAAGAATATCGAGGGAGAGTTGAAAGATGAGACAAAGGCCAAAACAGACTAAAGTGATATAGGATACATAGATGTAGTAATTGGAAATTTTTGGGAAAGGAAAGAGGTGTTGAATGGAAGTGTACAGGCACAAATAGAATGCTCTGTGTTTAATGTACCTTTAATAAGTAAAGTAATAAAGTACCTGAAACCAATCAATCGTGCAGCAATTAACCAACGATGGAAATTGTCTGAGTCGATTCCTAAAAGCACTACCAATTGGACTGAATGCAATAATGATATGTAGTTTCTCCTTCACTCGTCCCACGTAGAATGCATAAAGGGCCAAAGGATTCATATCTAAAGTACGAGTTCTTTTATCGGATTGAGCGAGAAGTGCAGGCATTACTGCCTCCATGATTTCTCCTTTCTCTTCAGCATTGAAAATATTAGGAACATCGCCAGAGTTCAGTAGAGAGTCGATATCCTCTAGAAATCCTTCGTCTTTAATTTGCGAGTCTGTGATTAATAAGACCGTGTCTCGATTGTAAGCTCCAGCATTTTTTGTTGCTTTCTTCAGATCGTCTCTCCATTCATTACGGCCATAATTTTTGGAAATCTCTGGCTGAAATAATTGAAGACCACCCATGCATGAAGCTAAACGTGTTAGAGATTGCCGACCTGACCCACCAACACCAACAAGAAGACCATGTCCTCCAGGACTTCGCATTATACGGCAAATTCGTGTCAAGTGCTCCAACAGGTATCTGCAAATATTTCGAATAATTATTACATCAATAAAGTGCATCATCGTTCCTTACGATGATGTTATTTTACGTGTCCGGACTGTTTATAGCAGCCGTTTTATAGAAATTTTATAGCGTATAGTATGGACACTTTATAGCGATGAAATTAAATAGCAAAACCCAATTTATAGTACGCAAAATTTATCACATATTTTTTATGATCAAATTTATCACAATTTATCACAAAATGTCCCTCTATAAATTAGATATGCTATTAAATGGCACGCTATATATTATACGTGCTATAAAATGTCAAACTATAGATTATTCCTCCTATAAGTTGTCTTCCACTATAACTTTACTTCGCTATATTTTGACCATACAACGAATTGTCCGCTATAATACGGTACGCTATAA
>JABASC010003359.1:0-14426 GCA_019776185.1 Plutomurus gul
GTACCTACTCTGAAGGCAACAATGACATTCTTTTACTGCGTAGCAACTACGCAGTAAGTTACGTACGTACCTACAATACTGTTGTGGTACGTACCTTCATCTCTATTGTAATATTATTGTAAGGCATACATTTATGCGACAATTACATTAGCATACTATTCTTATATTTGCATACATGTGCAGCTCGTCACTATGTGACAATATATTATGCATAAGTGGTAATTTTGACGTGTGTTGTGTCGGTAATGCCATTGCTAGGACACAGTCAAACGGCTATGCCGTATTCAGTGTCTTAGCAATGTTTTGCTAGGACACGCGAACCATCACAATCCATATTAAAACAACCCGTTTTATTAAACTCTAAATTGATACATAGACTTCCGAGTACATGATTACATAAAGTTATAGAATACATTGCTTTCGCATATTATGACTTTCCTTCATCCCTAGCGCTATCATCATTCGTCTCAATTCTCGCCATTTTCATTGTAGGCTCTTCACAGACATCTTCACTCTCATCGCTCGAAGATGTGGACGTACATGAATTAGTATCCTCTTCTTCCATGATTGCTCGAATATCTTCGGCTCTCAGACACTGTCCAGTGGCAGAATCTACAGTACATTTCCTGCAATGAAATTTGCTACCGAATGGCCAAATTTCAAACTAGAACAGATAATACAGGATTTAATATACCCTCATCATCCCACTTAAATTGTAAACTCACACATTCTGATTCAGTGGATTCATCGCTCGATGAAGAAGAAGAAGAAGAAGAAGATGAGGATGCCATCACTGCTCTGGATATCTAACTGCGTTGATAAAGCATATTTATACAGATTCTGAACAGTAATAAAGGTGGGGGAAACTGGAAGCTGTGCTAACCACGTACATAATAATTTTTCCGATTTTTTATTTAATAATTGTCCTGATACATTTTTCAAATAATAAATTTATTTGTCCTTGAAAATAAGGACTACACCCACTGGAAATAGTATAAATAACCAGGGTCCAGGGTATTTGAAAATATAATTTCTTGACCAATCATCCAGAGAACAACTCCTATAAAAGCCTCAAAATTAGTAAAATACTGCGAATGATGTCTAGCGAGGACCTATTTTGTAAGTTCAATATATCTTAAATTTTCTTTCCATCTTTACATTCATAAATTTTTATCTAGTTGATGAAGACCGGTTCAACGATGAAGTGCACGATTAAGCATCAAGGAGGAAAGCATCGCCTCCATCGGTAAAAAAAGTAGACATTCAAATTCCAGCCATGATTATGCAGAATCCAGACCGTCTACTTCCAACGGTACTGCTTACGAGGAGTCAATTAATAGAGTGGCCATGGCAAGTGAGGAATTGAGGAGGAAACAGCCTCCTAATAAGAGACAACGTTCTATAGAGCAAGCTATAGTACCTGTAAGAGATGGGGGTCCGTCGGCAACGAACAGCTATAGATACAATGCAGGTAGCCATCACTACATCACCATACACGAATACAACGGACAAGAGTACATCTCTTTCAGAAAATTTTACGATGGTATTCCGAGTAGTGGTGTTAGTCTACCCATTGCTTTGCTACCTGCGCTCATCAAAGCTATGGAACATGTGAGGAAACATATGAAGCAAAATTCAAGAGGTATTTGATACGTATGTCATATTACTATCCACTTGCGATTACGTGGATATAAGATAAAATGAAATGTTTACTATTAGCTGCAGGTACCAGAGCGGTTGAAAGCCCTCCCCCACATCTGACAGAGGAATTCATCTCTCACGACTTGGGCGGAGGGGAAATTGTGTTGAAGAGTCTGAGTCTTACCCTTGGCGATAAATGGTATCTAACTCTTGAAAATGGGAAGATTAACATATTCCGATACGCACCGAATAATAGAACTGTCATACGTACATTCTCATAATGTTAACATAGGGTACGGCTAATAATGTAGACCTATGCCGCTATATGAAATTGTCTTTGTCTATCCTAGTTAAGTTGCGTCAATCCACTCTGCATCAGTGTAAAAAGTGGAAACCTGTCATCCTTGAACGAAAATGTATTAAAATAACCTCCTGTATCCCTAAAAAATATCAAGAAACAAAGTTAACGTTGTACTACTCCTTCAGGTGATGGTATATAAACTGTAAACTTCTCATTTCAATGTCTTATTCGACTTACTCAGACTATATTACAAATCCAATTTGTGAACAAATTTGATTGAAATAAAATAAATTTTATTAAAATGGAAATTCATCTATCAAACCATTTCGAGGTATTGAAATTTATTCATTTAATTATATATTCTAGCAATTGAATAACAATTTGAATATTCTAATAACTAGACCGCATCTGATTTTGAAGATTTCCTTCAAAGAAACGACTTCTATTATTCACCACCACCTCCTGGGGTAATTATAAAGTTAACCATTGCATTTGAATCATTCTTAAATGGTAAATCAAGTAATCATTACATTTTTCAACAGCCGTTGAAGAGAGAGCGTAAAACCGTGCGATGTAAATATTGTCCATACAGTTTTCAAAGGGGGATTGTGCTAAATTCACATGTTGCCGACATACAACGATGCTGTTTCTGCGCATACGTCGGTCCATCCTATCTACTGAAGAACCATCTCTGCGACAGCGTACAGACAGGAAGGGGGGAACAAGTCGCTGATGATGGATCACCTTCCCCTTTTTTCTGCAAGAAGGCTTTCAAAGGTTGGTGCAGAGTCTATCGCCAAATTAATAAAAGACCGTTTTCGTCTTACCTAAATTATATGGGTAAAATCAGACGGCATGTTAGAAATATTGTGGTTCCAGCGATTACAGATTTAAAAAGTATAAGATGTCAAATAGCGGTAAATGTGAGGTTTAGAAGATTGCTCATTGGAGTGGATGAATATGAATACCAGAGCAGGCCAATGAGGGGATATGGTCATGTTCTCCTAAACGTATTCCAATTTGACACATTTTTTAATGCTGTTACCACAGAGATTGAGAAACAAATAGACGTGTATCAGGAATACGGTTCCAATTGGAAGTTGGACACTGTTAAAGGTATGAGCGTTCAAATTGGATTGTACAGGGTGTTAAAAGGCGGGTGTAGATTAAGCATACCCCCTGTATTACGAAACAAGGCATGTATAGTGAACGTAAAAAATTTTGATAATGAATGTTTTAAATTTGCTGTTCTGAGCGTACTCTATCCACAGAAGTGTGGGTATTCATGTAGAGCTAGCTCTTATTATTCTTACGTGAAGCATCATGATTTTTCATGTGTCAAATACCCGGTGGAATTGATAGATATTCCAAAGTTTGAAATTGCCAATAATTTAGCTGTGAATGTGTTTGGTTGGGAGGAAGAAGACGGTGTGATTCCTCTATATATCTCCCCAAATAATTATCAGAATGGGTACAAAACGGTTGATTTATATCTACAATACGATGAAATAAGTTTGCATGGACACTACAGCGGGATAAAGAACATTAATTCGTTATTAGGATTGTCCAACCATAAAAGAAGGATTCTGTGTTACAATTGTCTGAACACTTTCGCAACAGGAATTGATCTGGAGAAGCATTATAGCCTATGCAAAACTTTGAGTTTCAACACCTCAAAATGCCGAAACCAGGGCATAATATTATGAAGTTTAAAAATTATAAAAATCTTACGTTATTTACGCGGATCTAGAGTCAATTTTAGAACCGGTGATAGAAGAGCGGACAGGGAATCAGACGGTGAGAAAACAGGAACATATCCCCTGTGGATTTTGCTACGTTGTGGTCAGAGCAGATGGGAGGGTGATTAAAATTCGAGTGTACAGAGGGAAGGATTGTATAGATATGCTTTTGAGAGAATTGTATTGTTAATTCATATGGATACTGACAGCCTGACATATGAGATTCAAACAGCAGATTTGTATGAGGACATTCTAAACCGTCTTAACGAATTTGACACGTCAGATTATCCTAAAAACCATAAATGTTATTCGGCAAAAAATTGTAAAATCCTCGGGAAATTTAAAGACGAATTTGGGTCCATGGTTCCACATAAATATGTAGGATTATCCAGTAAATGTTTTTGTGTGGTGGGTCAAGAAATGTATAAAACAACGAAAATGGCTGCTAAAGGAGTACCAGCCTTCAACCGAAAAAATGATTTACATTTTCTAGAATTTGAAAATGTTTTGAAAAATCAGAAAAAATTTTTTGTTAATGCGGATATGATTCAATCTTCTAAACATCATGTGTACACAACAAATTTGAATAAATCTGCTCTGCAGGCGTTTGACACAAAGAGATATATTCTGGATTGTGGTGTTGATACATTAGCATATGGACATTACAAAATAAATGTATTTGAGTGTATAAAGAGATTGTTCTTCACTTTGTATTCAGTATTAATCCATCAATGGCTGTTGAAACGTCAAAATGAAGCACTTGCATATTTTCAATCATAACCATTATTATACTGCACTAAATAATCAAAAAGGTGCGGGATCTATCAACACATTTTCAGGCTTTCGTCAAAAGGGGGGAGGGTTAGGAGGTATTTTAGGGTTTCTTGGCAAATACGCAATTCCGATATTCGCGAAGTATATATTACCTCATGCTAAGACAGCTCTCACCAGTTCCTACAGAGACATTGTAGAGAACAAAGCTCCGGCTAAATCCACCTTGAAAAGCAATACGCTGGATTTCATCAAAAACGTTGGAAAAAGTGTTGGTTCTAATCTCTTGCAAAAGGGTGGAACGCTGCATAGGAAAACAAAGAAAAAAAATAGTCCTCGCGTGATAACACAGATTCACTGCAGAAAAGCAAAGAAGTTGAAAAAATCCAGGCCAAGGAAAAAGAAGAGAAAAGTTGATTTTCTATCTTAAACATGGCTATGATTCATTCTCTATCTACCCCTATAGTAGGCAGTGCAGCAGACATCTTTACATTACCTCCAACAGATACAACTGTAGATTCTACTTTCTATGCTGAATACAAGCCTACTGTCACAATCACGGATACTAGCAAATTGGAATTTCGAATTGTTGGGAATTCAAATCATTATTTAGATTTTAATGATTCCTGGATATATATATATTGTCAAGTTATTAAAGACGATGGAGGCGATTTGGCTGCGGCGGATTTAATAAGCACATCCAATCTGTTTTTACATTCAATGTTTTCTCAAGTAGATGTTAATTTGAATACTCAAAATATTTCAGGTCAAAGCAATTGCTATGGGTACAAAGCATATATCGAAACTTTGTTATCATATGGACCGGAATACCTAAATTCGCAGGGTGGAATGGCGATGTTTTATAAGGACACTGACGGTGGGAGTGTTGTCGATACCAATATTGGGTACAAACAGAGGAGATTGGCAATTTCAGCATATAAACGATTGGAGATGATTGATCGACTCCGATTAGATGTAATGAACCAGCATAGATATTTGCTAAATGATATGTCGGTTACTGTAACGCTAACAAGAGCAGATAATAAGTTTTGTTTAATTGAGCGGGCTCCTGCGGTTGGAGCACATCCTATAAATCCAAAAGTGAAATATTGGACGCTAGTTTCTTTGTACGGAAACAAGTGCTATTCCCAAGTCTGGTTTTAGCACACCAGAAATTGCTTAATGCTGATAATGTGGCTAAATATCCTTTAATGCGTTCTAACGTAAAATTCTACACAATCCCTGCAGGTAATCAGGCCTTTAACGAAGAAAACCTGTTTATGTCGACGGTACCTCGCCGAATGATAGTCGCCTTCGTTAGTAATGAGCATTTTCAAGGCACATATCTTTCCAATCCGTTTAAATTTAGTCATATGAATATAAGTAGTATTAATGTCTCTGTTAATAATGTGCCCACACCGATTAGATCAGTGAGATATGATTTCGATAACGATCGATACTTGATTGGGTACAGAATGCTTTTATTTACACTAGGTATAGCTGACAATGATAGCGGTTCCATTTTAACAAGGGAAGATTTTAAAAATGGAAATTCTTTCTTTTGTTATGATCTAATTAGATCTTCTGACAATTCTCTGGCATTAGAAAAGACAGGATCAGTGCGATTAGAACTTACTTTCAAGACAGCTCTTGCCAGCGCTACAACTTGACATAGTTTATTACGATTATCAGGGTGTTCTGGAAATAAATAAATTCCGTGAAATTCATCTCGAGTAATAAATGGATTCACTACAATTGAGATATGCACTGCTTCAAAATATCGATTGCATCTACACAGGTGTATGCGCTAGCGATCAGCTCGAAAACATTAAAAATAATAAATTTGCTATAATTTGTAACTCTTCTCCATCAACAGATCCAGGACTGCATTGGATTTGTTTCCTAAAACATTCCTCAAAAAGGAGGATACAATTTTTTGATAGTTTTGGATTACCATACACATTTTACGGGAATTTTATCACTAGATTCGTTGAAAGATATGACACTGTAGAATGCAGTAAAGTTCAACTACAATCTAACACGAGTACAGTCTGCGGAAATTACTGCCTAAATTTTCTGCATAGGAGAAAATAGGAGAAATTCTGAATGGTGAGTCGTTTCATGATATAATTTCCTCATTCAGTACTACTAATCGCGTAAGCAATGATGAAATTGTTACTTTATATGTGAAAGGTTAAAAAATACCATCTGTTAAAGTGTGTAAAACTCGATGTCAGAAAAAATGTAGAATGCTTAATTTGGATTTTTCCTCAGTGTGTGTGCAAACCAACTCCTCATGTGTTAAATTGAAACGATATGTGAAAAAAAATGTATTGAAAAATAGCATATATTTCGAATGTTTCTCCTGAATAAATTCACTTCAACTTTTACTTTCTGCAAACCAATTCATTGCAAACCAATTCATTGCATAATGGGGAAACTTATTGAAAACTACTATAACCCAAAAAACAGGGGGAGTTTCGGTGGAATTGACAGGCTAAGGAGGAGCATATCTAAAACAAAATCCAAAAAACAAATTCAGAATATTTTGGAACGTCAAGAAACTTACACAAAACATAAGCCTGTGAAACACCGTTTTTTAAGACGTAAGGTTATGACACCGGGAATCGATTACTTGTGGCAGGCTGATTTAGTAGACATTAGTAGATTCTCGTCTCATAATTCGGGCTATAGATATTTGCTTACCGTGATTGACTGTTTCTCCAAACGTGCTTCCTGCGAACCGTTAAAGTCTAAATCTGCTATGGATGTAGCGAAAGCTTTTCAAACCGTGTTGGAAAAACGAGAAAGCAGACCTGTAACACTACAGACAGATTTTGGAAAAGAATTCTTTAACAAAACGTTTGGCAATGTAACTGAAAAGTACAATATACATCATTTTCACAATAATTCAGACTTGAAAGCTTGCATAGTGGAAAGATTTAATCAGACGCTATTATCCAGAGTATCGAAATACTGTAATTATAAAAATTCGAATCGGTTTATTGATGTCTTAGATGAACTTGTACATTCGTATAATAATAGCAGACACTCGACTATTGGAATGAGCCCTGTCGAGGTGGGGGAGGCGGAGGCCAGCATTCGAGGTAGGTGATTTTGTCCGCATTAGTAGACAGAAGAAACACTTTGAGAAAGGTTACACTCAGAACTACTCAAATAATATACATAGAATTAAGGAAGTTATAGCGAGTAAACCTGTTACTTATACCTTGTTTGATACGGACGGGGATGATATTTTGGGCTGCTTCTATCGGGAGGAGCTATCTAAGGTTATCTAGTTAAATAAAACTGAGTACAGAAGATTAGCTAGGTGTTAGTATGTGCAATAACACCGATGGTGTAGTACCATGGATATTGTGTGTGAAAACAAGCCCTTTTTAATCAAGCACCCGTTCTCCATGAATATAACGGGTGTTAGTGGTAGTGGGAAAACGGTGTTTCTGTGTAAATTACTATCTAATGCGGACAAATTGATTACACCAAATCCTGAAAAAATAATAATATGCTATGCCGAAGACCAGAAAATATATCAGGATATCGCCTCTAGGGATAATAGGATAC
The DNA here is from genome assembly GCA_019776185.1 of Plutomurus gul. NCBI lineage: Eukaryota > Metazoa > Arthropoda > Collembola > Entomobryomorpha > Tomoceridae > Plutomurus > Plutomurus gul. Next base: position 8,035 of record JABASC010003359.1, read on the forward strand.
AACTAGTGAATGGATTAGACTTTGACATAAATCCTGATCTCAGAACCATTGTTATAATTGATGATCAGATGCGATCCGTTGTTAATGACTCTAACATGAAAGAGCTTTTTATTAGAGGACGTCACCATAAATCTATTTCAATAGTTATTATAACACAGAATATTTTTCCACAAGGAAAGCATGGGGTTGATATAAGGTTGAACACACAATATCTCACACTGCTAAAATCGCCTGCATGCTCAAGTCAGATTCGTCTACTTTGCAATCGATACTTCCCAAATAATAGAGGTTATATGTGGGACGCGTACTTAAAAGCAACTGAAAAACCGTTCTCGTACTTATTTATCAATTTACACCCGGAGTGTGAGGAGCTCTTAAGGCTCTCTGACGGAGTTCTACCAGGGGAGGATTTACATTATTATGTACCCCAACATCCAAGTAAAATAAAATATGAGTAAATGCACAGAACGGAATTTACCTTTCCTAAAATCGTTGGTAACTAAAAGTGCTAAGCGGCGAAAAGATACAATCTCATGAGTGAATCGGGATAATATCGACTCAATTAGTGAAATAGCACTCAATACTTTAAAAGGTCATTTGCACAGCAGTAGGAAACACGTAGGCAAACTTAAAAAGCATAGAACATTGGTTAGAGAGCTTTCAAAAAAGTCAGTGTCTGCAAAACGGAAAAAAGCGTTACTAGTTCAATCAGGGGGCTTTTTACCGCTACTGTTAACACCATTTCTAGCTGCAGCAGGAGTTCTGGTTGGTAAATTGCTAGCAAACAATTAGAAATTCATCATGTCGAAAAAAATGAAGTTAATTTCTATAGATGATTACAATGGTCTCATAGGCAATAGAAACATTAAAACCCCTTCATTTTCTAATAATGAGCAAACATATATGGATTCTGTGCTAGACAGCACTACGATCCCGGACGATGTTAAGATAAGAGTGTACAGTCAGGCTTTAAGACATACCATTAGTAAAATTGACAAATATTTAGGTATCCCAATCCCTGTTAAGCATCAGGATACTGTTTCGAGTGCCCTGCCTCCAGATAAGCTTGAGGAGGATGCAACGCCCAAAGCTCTCACCCAATTAAACCATTATGGAGAACTGACTCTGAATGATCAGCAATTGCTAGAGTCTTTTCCTAATGACGCAACGAAAGTACGAGCGCACTATCTTATGAGACTGTTAAAGAAACATCCTACACTAATATCATGGGACGTTAATGGTGTTGTTAAATTTTTTAATGAAGCCCCCACCCCTGGAACCAATATTGTCGACCTAATCACCTATATGACAAGGAAAATAAAATGGCAAACTCCACCACTAGGTATTAACAGATTCCTTTTCTTATCCAAATCAATAAACGTACCTGTCTCTCTAGTAAATCAGGATCTAAAAAGGGAATGGCAGGGTCCGATCGAGAATTTGAAGAAGCGTAAAGGTACCAGTGAGAGTGCAGACGTGTTACAATCTATAAAGAAGTTATGGATTCCATTCGATAAAAAAGAAATTGGCCAAAAACGTCTATTCCATAGCGATGAAGATTATGATACGGCTGCAGAAGCAAGGTCACCAGAACCAATGCATTCCACACCGAAAACCTCGAAACCGAAGAAACGTAGACGTAAACATGATTAGAGTTCATTTTCCAACCAACCTTCAGCCTGCTACTATGTCTGTAGCCGTTTCAACGATTAATCGAAAGATTTTTGAAAAATCTATGTCATCGTACGAAAACAGAATTTCGAGTTTTAATTCTAATAATTTTCGAAATATAATAGACTACGCGAAATGTGGGTTCTATTCCCCACAGAGCGAATCCCCCACCGCTATTTGTTTCTATTGTGGTCTACACGTGTTTCCCTACCTTAGTGAAAGCAGTATTTGCCTAGAGCATAGAATTAATTCCCCGGAATGCTCGATCGTAAAACTTCATAATCATTCTTCCGAATCAGGACAAACCAGTTTGGAAACAATATTGGTAAGTGAACTTTTGCTTATGGTGTATTGATTAATAGCTAATACATACAATGATGGTTTATTATAATCTATAGGAGAATATTGAGGAGCCTGTGAGGAGAAAAGAGAGAAGAAACGGAGAAAATCGGTTAAAATTAAGCAGACCGATATGTTGAAGCTACGTCAACAATTGGAAGAATCAGTCTGTAAAATATGCCTGAAAAACGAGGCGAATTATCTAATGTACCCATGCGCTCATTTAGCTTATTGCCTAGAATGTGTTTGCTCGCAAGACAATTGCGTCATCTGTCGCTCACCCCACACAGCCATCTTGAAAGTATATAAAGCATGAATAATGTATAAGCGTTGATCATTAATAAAATCTAATCATACGGTTAAACATTTTTACGTTTATTTGCCGTCTAATAGTAGTAGACAATATTTCCCTGATAATAAGATTTCATCTTTTAAGGTTAAACTGCCTGAAAGAATCAGATTCGAACCGAATGAATATGAAGTTGGTTTGGCGGAATTCACATACATTAACTCGATCAGAACCTTGAATACGTATGCAGATGTAGACTTTAAGATTCTTTATAAGGAGCAAATTCCGGTCCTTGGCTGGCAAAATTTTGAGGAGATGGTAAAACTTCCGACTAATCAGTACGCAACAATCGCTAAATTAATTTCAGCTTTGAACACTAAAATTCGAGAGACCAGAAATGAAGGAATATCTATCACGTATAAGAAAACGCTTGATAATCGGGTTCATATAAAGTTAACAAATAAAAGTAACTTAAGTCTAAGCAAACCTCTGTCCAAAATTCTAGGCTTTGCAAATAGAATAGGACGTGATGTTGAAGGTGATACAGAATTAGTGGGAAACTTTCCTCCGGATATAATGATGGGGATGAATCATATTTTTGTGTATTCGGATATAGTAAAACCAATTGTAGTAGGAGACAGCTATGCCCCCCTTCTACGGATGGTGAACATTTCAGGGAAAGAAGGTGATCCGATCACGAATGTTTATCGACCGATATACACAGCATTGAGCGTGAACGAGTTTGATACAATTAGCGTACTACTGTGTAACGAATTCGGGGAAAGAATTGTCTTCGAATACGGTGATGCAGTATTATTACTCCATTTCAGGCCTACTACAAAATCTAATTTTAATCATTAATGTCTTATGCTTTCAATCATATCAGCTTAAGAATTCTGAAGGTCAACTCAAATTTGAATAATGTATAGTATAAATAGGAAAACAGAATAATAAATTTCCTCAATCAAGAAAATGGACTCAAAGCTGGAAGTTGTAATACTGCACCCCTCACCCTCGATAAGACTTCCTGAGCGTAAGGGGTTGGGCCCTGGATTTGTCATTTGCAGGTAAATTATACTTATATCAGTCCCCATATTTACTGCTAACCAATTTTCGTTCTGATTAGTGGTGAATATCGGGTAATATATCCTCATGACTCGGCGACGGTGGCAACCCATCTAGCTATTCGTTGTCCACCTGGCACATATGGACGAATTTGTAACCGCTGGAGTTTAGCCCGAAGCGGTATTGATGTAGCAGGTAATATATCGAGCTCAATATCGAATTTCACAAAGAGACACGGAAATAATAGTAATTTCCATTGTCCTTATAGGCTGCATTCTTCCAAGAGATTTCATTGACAACGTACAAATTCTTTTACGTAATAATACATGTACACCATTCGTTGTACATGCCGGGGACAAATTTGCTAAACTAATGGTTGAAAAGGATATTACACCGAAGATGGAAAAAGTTTACGCCTTTGCTGACGATGCTAGGGGGAATGATACTGTAAACTAGTAATTGTTATTAACATTCGACCTGATTAAATGTTAACAATTGAAACTAAAAACCATTTGAGTAATTAATCAATAAAAAAATTAGTTGTCCATCACCCCCATTGTTCAGTTCACATTCATTCATTAAGTCATAGTTAATGCGTTAGTGTTTATCTACTTAAGTTCAAGTTCATACAAAATGAATAGACGAGAAAGCATAATCGTATTCGTTTGCACAAATAATGTATGAATGCATATCATGTAATCAGTTCATATTCATTCATTAAGTCGTAGTTAATGCGTTAGTGTTAACAGCATTATATGTCAGAATTATATATCAGCATTTTACACCAAGGATGGGGAAATCCTTGGTATGGAAATTAATCCTTTGCTGAAGATGCTGGAGAAATTATAAAAATTCGTAGATATTAATTACTGTCATTATACAATTCATATCATTCAATCGGATTGATGAGGATGCACAATTGCATTCATTTGCAAATACTCGTCATGAATTGTGCAACATGTGATCAGTAGAAGGTCGAGCAATTAGTGTAGAATGAATCGAGTAGATTCACCTTTAAACTTCTATATCTCGTTAATATCCGGTTAATCTTAAGAGAATGCATAGTCAGGGAAATCATAATCACTCTGCCTATTAACACATTTAAATAAGTGAAAGTCAATTCCGCCCAATATAATTGAGCTTGAAATGAATGACCGCAATTTCGCATTGAAATGGTAGAATACCCTTCCTCGTATTCGCAACTCGTGGCACATACTCCAATCAACTTTGTCCTGTCAACTATTTTAATCTTAATCGTAGAATGCAAGCAGGCAAGTTGACTCAATTAAAGTCAATGAATGGATGAATGTCTCATTATCCAAGTTGAATAGGAACGATGGTTTTCAATTTCCTATATAAACGGTATAATTCGTCTACATAATATTCACTTGCTCACACTCACACCTGCTACACTTGCTCTTCCTACTCAATTCTCCAACAGTCTACAGTGTACGATGTACGTTCTCCCAGTAATTCTACTCATCTGCATCAGCTCTTTCACTCTTGCTGTGGATGCGACGTTCACAAACGCGGTGAGGGGGGGATATCTTAGAAATTTAGTCTTAACTGTCTTAGCCGATCTGACGATCGTGTGATGATTGTCAATCAAAATGGACTGCAGTGTCGACTAGACTCCGAGGCACGACCCTGGGATTTCTCATTCTTTGAAATCGGAGTCATTGAGGATTGTATCGATGTTACATTCCCACTCCCAATTGCTAGCGGTAGGTTTGATAAATTCTATTTACTAAATTTATCATTCTCTAATCACATGGGTCAATTTTATTTTATTTGTATGCTATTATGTTTGTTAATTACAGGGAGGTGGAATGCGAGCGCTGTGGAGGGTCATCAAGCGTTAATAGCTGTCATCCGTGGTCTGAGTAATTCAGTCTCTACGACTATGGCTACAACGGCTAGCACAACGACGTCATGGACATTGTACTCAGCACTGAAATTCTAATATACTATATATATATCTAATATACTACGGCCGTATATACTTCCTAACCCAGTGAATGTAATTCCACATCAGGGGATGTGGCGTATTGCCGACGAACTTTACCTACACGAAGATCATTCTATGGCTGTAGAGCTATATCTATACAACTGCATTGAAGCTGTTATGCACATATTTTCCTTTTAAGTGAAGAAGATTCTGTAATATTCAAACGAATTCGGATGTAGAGAATAAACTATTTGGCAATCATAGTGCCTTAGAAAATCTTGATGATTGAGAGAGAGAGAGAGAGAGAGAGAGAATTGGGAATATTCCCTATTCCAACTTTATATACTTTGAAATATGCTCCTGCAGTTTTTTATGCTTTTTCCGAGCTTTATCTATTATTTTTTGCGACATTTCTTCGAATGCAACTTTGTTTTCCCATAAAGTGTGGGGGGGTGCACTCCCCCATTTTTTTATCTAGTTTGCGTTTATTTTTCAGAAATTCTTGATTATCACTGAATTTCAGAATTCGCATCTGTCCAGCCAGTTGCTCTCTACGACGCTGTTCATTTAGAATCTGTATAATATTAATAAAATAGGGATAATACTAATAATTGAACTGGTCCTGTGACAAGAATAGTATAGTCTAAAGAATAAACAAATCTCTCGTCATACCTCTGAAAATTCTGCTGTTAACGGGATCGTTAGGACTGTCTTCCCTAAATTTCTATGAATAAAAGTAACTTTAGCAAGATGTGTGTATGTGAAGCTGGATGACTCGGCGGGGGTAAATCCCTCAAACCTAATCTTTGTGGCTCCCTACAACGCTGTTTATTAAGAATCTGTATATTAATAAAAATAGGAATAATACTAATAATTGAACTGGTCTTATGACAAGAATAGTATAGTCAAAGAATAAACAAATCTCTTGTCATAGCTAAAAGTAACTTTGGCAAGATGTGTGTATGTGAAGCTGGATGATTCGGCTGGGGTAAATCCCCCAAACCTAATCTTTGTCTCTGTAGGTGTGTGCCTATGTGTATGTACACCAAATGAGTATAAAATGAGAAATTCACCTTTTTT
>JABASC010003360.1:0-14426 GCA_019776185.1 Plutomurus gul
GTACCCTTCGGTTGCAAGAAATGAAAAAAATTATTACATACACGGAGAAAGTTGATACTGCTGTTTTTTTGGCACACCCTGTATAACATTTGCTGACTAACTGTATGGTGTACAAAGGTAAATACACGATGCCCTGTGAAGTATTAGTGGTAGTAAGATGTAATCTAATTGACGTGATATATTTACATTGTGATAGGATATGTTATTGATTTGATTGATTGAGGACTGGCGGTTGTGAATTGTTGTTAATGCTGTTCTATTTGTGTTCCTTTGCAGGTTTGGGCATAAATCTACATTAGACTATACTACACTAACTACAGAACCTATTACTACTCCTATTTACTATATTACTGTACGATAACCGAGGGAAACCAACCAACCAACCAACCAACCCACTATTAACCTACAAAAGGAAGGAGAAAGAGAAAACAACTTAAATAGAAATTTGATTGAGAATCCGAATCAGAAATATATTATTTAATGTCTTAGTAAATAGTATACGTTTACACACTTAATTATATTAAGTAGCTGTAATGTACGTATTGATTGATATACAATACAAACTAAACACTATATCGTACATCCCCGTGTACATTTTCTCGAGAATCATCCACAATCGAATTCCTAGCAGGGAATTAAACTGTATTATGTGTAATCTAAGATAATACGAGACAAACGCTTGTCCCTCTTTTGTTATCTACGTAATACTACTTACTACTATAAGTAGCGTAGGGCATAAATAAGGAATTTGTGTGTTGCCTCGGTCGTTAACGCGGGTAGGTACTCAACTAACCTTTTATTTTATTTACACACACCTAAGTACTTACCGAGAACTGTTTACAAACGTCTTGACGTCTGAAGACACAAAGACTCCATCGAATGGGATGAGCCAATGGGAACATTTTTTAAAACAAACTACCTACCTATGTAATTTTCATTAACTGGGAAGCCATTCTCACATTCTACTTACTACTGATACTGCAATAACGGACACACACTCATTTTCACCAAAAAACACGCAAAATAGAGCACGAAAAACTTCATTTAGTATCGTATTGCGAATTCAAAATGTATATGGAATATAATTCATGAAAAATCAGGTAGCACTTTTGCAAATGACAGCACCTCGTTGTATTCACTATATAAATACCGATAGGACGTGATTGCTTTATAATTAAGTCTGCTTTTTCAGCTATACATATATACATATAAAACAATATATCCTTCAATTATTCTTCTCCACCTCCCATGTACCAATTATGTGGATTGTTTAAATTTATCTTCCAATTCGACGGAGAATGAGCCGTACGTACCTACTCCACCGAAAATAATTACTAGACTTATTAGTTCACTCATTAGTTCGAAGTAGCCAAGTACGTACACTACGTCTCCCTTTGAATATCTAATAGGTAATAAAATAAATGCAAGAGATGTATTTACAATCGGATATCATAGGCAAATGGCTGGTCGCAGCTAATTGCAAAGTTGCTGTCATACCATTTTCTGTATTGCATAAGCAAAATTGTACTATCCAAATTATAATATGATTATATTTATACATAATAGAAATATACTTCCATATAGCCACGTAGTGGATAATGTATTCTTCGTTAATTAATTTATTGGCTTAAGCTAATCAGTGTAGCAAGCGACGTTTTCGTTTCAGTCACGTATTTACAGTTTCTCTCAAAGGACATTCATAAAGCAACCACTTCTTAATGGAATCCTCGAATCGCTTATGTAGCTGCTGCGTATGTACATTCACAACAGTTTAATATTTACTCACTACTTACTACTATTAGGTAATACATGGTATTATAATGTAGAATACACAACTCGAATCCCACGTCACAAAAGTCCAATACAGTTATCTATATACTTATATATATATATATCTGTGTTCGTTCTCCGACTTTAAATTGTTTGGATCGTTGTACTGACTACAAAGTACAGATTACACGATATATATATATGTATATAAGTATATACTACTACTACTACGTTGCTAATATGTTTATTGAGGTTAACTCTGAAAGTGATCACCAGATTATTATTAGGAAAGTTATGCCATTATAAGTTCTGTGTATTACATGGAAATGACTATTATACAAGTACGACCCAACCAGATTATCCTTCTATACTAAATAAATATTATATGTACATACTAGTGAACACAGTTAAATACATACTACGACTAATACTTCGAAACATTATTTAACAACGCCAACTGTATCCATATAAAATAATAGTCTACTGTACGAATAGTTAAACTATTGAAATAATAACAAATAAAGCTACAAATTAATGAAAGATCTACTTACACTTAGGCCCAAATTAGTAAAACTGACTTACAAAAGGCTACGGGAGAATATCTCGGTACGTTCCTTCATTATATAGAGAGAGATGCCTACCATTAACTGACTATACTATACTTCAGCTACGGAAACACACGCTAAGGAAATCTGACAGTACCGTGACAATGAAGGTGTCCCCTTCAACCGACAGACAATTAAATTTTAAGTACACAAAGGCGTAGATAGCGATGAGAGGCTCGTAGTTCAATTTGATAGAGTCTAGACAAACCTCTCGGATATAATCTAATTATTATTATTATTACATTGTAGGAATGTGTAGGAGAGAGTACGTCTACATATTACCTACTAGAGAGACAGATTGTTGTGCATAGGTTAAACTAAAGTGTACATTTGTTAGTAGATCGAGAGTTCAAATTAATCGTCAATTATCATTGATGTTGATATTAATATTAAATTGATAATGTGAAGTGTAGGGATGTACAACTGATTATATGTAATACCACTTACATACATAGAGAATATAATTGATAAATGTTAACTGTTCGTTATTAGAACAGATATTCGTTGTATTAAGTAAGTCTCATTGAACTGACTGGATTGTACATAGAGAAAAGTATATAGGATTCACCTATAACTACGTGTTACATGATACGTACATATTATAATATAGCAATGCCAAGCCAATTGATTGAATATAATTATTCAATAATTATGTATTATCATTGTTATAAGCTTATTATTAAAATCTATTATTATTTATTATTATTAACAAACACCACAGAACATACTACATAATATTCATGAACAATGCAATCACCAAAAAATATTTTAAGTTATTAGATTTCGGGTATACAGTTTACGTGTCTAAATATTTAGCTAACCGTAGTAGCCGTGTAGCGTAAAATATATATGGCTGTGAGCTAACTTTTACTTTCCGATTGATGTTCTAAATGTTATATTATACTACGTAGCCTTCACAGATTCTGAATATTTCAAACAAACAGGTATACTAAAAAGATGTGTATTTAGTCTACTTTAAAACATAGAAGATGTAGCGGTATTGAATTTTTATTGTAATTTGATCCTCTTCCCATCTTAATTAATGTATCTGTCTCGTCTGTCTTATATACGCTGTATAGGAATGTGTTACTGTTAGAGATAGAAAAAAGGAAGTCTATAATGTTTTAAAATGAACTATTTCAGTAGTTAGTAGTTGCATTAAAACCGAAAGTATTTATATGTAATATAAGTAGTTTGTCTGCTAATTAAGAGTTTAAATTACGTTTTTTTACAATTTCTCAAGTTATTTTTCTTTTTAATGATCTCATCCAATGCTTAATGCAATCATTGTACTAAAGATAGTAGTATTGACTGCCTTTTGCTTTACAAAGGTATACGTATAGTCACTAGGAGTAATCGACAATTATGTTTTAACTAAATACACAAACCATGATATTGTACATAATCTAACGCTTTATTTATTCTTTTTACGTGACTGTAGGTCGGTTAAGTTTATTAAGTGATGCTATTTGCATGTGAATCCGATATTATCATAAAAATTGTGGTTACAACAGCAGAGTAGTTCTCTTAATTCTCTGAATCGGATAAACCGCTCGCACATATTGCAATGGTTGTATTTTTCTTCCACTGTTCACCAAACTCTCTTCAAGATTAACGAACAGTACTAAATGCCAGTTTCCAGTGATATTTTTCCTAAAGAACTAATGTCCTTACTTTTCCCCAAGAATTTTAAATACTTAATTAGAGCTATAATTAGTACTGTATTTTGTTGCCTGTGACTTACGTACGTTATATTGTGATGTAAAAGTAGCAGTATTTTATCCGCGATATCATTTGGGGGAAAGTGAAGTGAAAACACAAACATTAAAATTTGTCAAAAATTACAGTCTGTCAGTATTAAAATGCGAAAACGTTTTTGTAATGTAATCTGCAGGTTCAAGCACAAATCATAAATATAACGAATAGGACAAGGTCATGAAAATTATCACATTAGAACATACTTTGTCACGAGGCTCGAATATTATTGCACTATTTAGTACATAGCTGAAGCTGTATTCTATTTTACAAAATTACCTGTCACAAATTGCTTCCAAATTTTTGAGAAAAATCGTTCTTTTTGAATAATAAGTTGCACTCAATATTATTTGTAGCAAATCTGCAGTATTAAAAGATTTAGAAAACTAATTATGTACATGTACGTCGTACGTAAAGTAACTTCCGCTGTTTTCCAATCACTTTAAAGTGCAAACAATTTTTCACAGTAACTAAACACATGAATTTCTACAAAAAATTCTCATGAATGCTTGCGCTTTTAATAATATAATTGAGAAAAAGTTATGTCTTGCCTAAAAATTTCCACTAAGAAATAATTCCGCTTCAATGTTGTTAAACGTTATGTTAAAACAGAATCCTCTTTGTTACGGTAATGAATTGCAATACAAAAGTCCATTGAATGAAACGGTGAAAATATACACTTCCTGAAAGCATTTAAATCAACTTCATACATATTAATGCTGGTACATACGAAGGTAACACAAATGACTACTACACTAACAAACACACTACCAATACAAAGGAATGACTAATAAAATAATGTGCGCATTCAAACTTATTTGTATCCACCTCATTATTAAATAGTACCTAGTGATTTTCCATTGCAACTTTCACAACAATGGACCTAGAAAACAATGGCATTCGCTCACATCTCACAAAATCTATATTTTAAAGTTAGGGAGCGCTTTGCAAGGATTGCTGAACATGCGCGAGACACTCACGTTTTGAAACGACGTCAATCTAAAGTAAAAAAAAAAAGTATCTGCCGGTGCAAAGTGAAAAGGTAGGGCTGACAAAACTGAAGCTTCGAGAAAAGTTAAATGCGATCACGTATGTGAGTAAACGTTTGATTACTACACTGTTTATTACTAGAGTACGTAGATAGGGTAGTCATAATTAATTCGTAATATAGGTATGTGCAAACAAAAATTAAGTTAACGTTTCATGAATGCAGTATTGTCTTGTTCAGAGTATTATTAAGCAAATAAAAGATGAGAGTGATGAATTCAATGCGAATCTTTGAGGCTGAAACATGGAATTGTCTTTATTAAATATTAGAAAACATAAACAAGCAGAAGAAGAGGCAAGATATTATTGGTATCAAGTATCAATACTTTCAATACGTAAGAATAGTAATATTATGCTGTAAATATTATAGTATTGCACCTACACCTATAAGTATGTATTGTAAATAGGATCGGGTAGTAACATTTCGGTGAAAGAATATCGGAACACCATCCCGTGGATCCATGCAGGAATAGTTGGGAGTTCGGAGAGGAAGAGTGAAGTTTGAGCCGGGCTTCGGAAAAACGTCGGCTTTTTTGCAGATGGCGGGTGGTGCTCTGAAATACACCGAAGATTTCCATAACCGATGAAGAGATGCTTATTAAGCAGATGGCTTCTTGGTATTTGAACGAGTTAATAGTATTTAGTGCGTCTTGTAAGTAATGAATGAAGGTGAAAATGATCTACCAGAATGATCTACCAGTTGGATAAAAGTAAGTTTTTGCAATCTTCTTTGGACGTGAGATAATTAACGGCTGAAGCGATTTTTTTGAAGATCTGAAGTGAATTATTGTGTGTTCACACTTCATCTCGCTCGTATTTACTTATAATATTATAATAGGTACCTGTATTATATATGTATACAAGTAGATATAGTCCGTTTATTCCACTTCCACAGTAATCGATCCAATAATATCAACCAACTGCTTTGAAGTGAACGTTGCCACAAGTCGCTGGCTACCTACTGATCTCGGAATGAATCTGTGGACGTAATTCATTTAGTGCGATTATTCCACTTCCACAGTAATCGATCCAATAATATCAACCAACTGCTTTGAAGTGAACGTTGCCACAAGTCGCTGGCTACCTACTGATCTCGGAATGAATCTGTGGACGTAATTCATTTCAGCTCCAATATGCACCTCTCTATGTTGAAATACAAATCATGTGAAGGGTAATTAATATTCGCTTGTATTGCATGAATTCTGTGAAGAAGTTTCCGTTGAATTTGCAGAAATGAGAAACATACTTGGATTTGATAGTTGCGACGCGCGTGAGCCCTGGGCCTTCATAGTTGATAACACATTGAGTCAATTTTTTCTGGATTGGATTGAGGAAGCTGAAAGTGACGTAGGCTGGTTTGCCCACTTTCAAGCTTTCACTGACCTGTCAAAAACAAACCACAATCTAACCGTGCTTCTCGTTTATAAATGACAACTTTATAAACAGACACATAAACAGAGGGATAATATTAAACAGCAAAATATGTGGAAAATAGTTCAATGACTTTCGCATACGCTATTTTTCCATTTAAATAGCTACCTACACATACATGATATTCTGTTAAACATAAAATTGAGTATAAAAGTTATTAGAATTCATGGTTCTGGAAAAATGTGCCACTTTCCTGCATTGTACTATTGTAGTAGTATCAGTGGAACGATCTACCAAAACTTTACCTTAACAGAAATCATAATTCATAGAACTTTCTGGAGCACAGCGAGCTTACCTCAATATTGAGATTCGGTTTAATAACCTGAAAATCGTCCTCTTCGCTCCAGGCCTGGTTTGTTTCGTTGACGAAACAAATCGCAAATAACTTCATGATTCCATATTCAACTAATTTGTCCATATACTCTTCTGGTGTAACTGTCATTCTCAGTTCCTCTCCTGTCAAAAAGTAAGCACACACCGCCCACCACATTTATGACAACTTTGCTATTCGTGTTTAACAGTAAGCCCACTCTTTGGCTACACGGCTACACCCAGTCCATTTACCCAATTTACTAATCAAAAATATCTCGTTTTTTATCCGGTTACACAATGCACTTACGATTCAAAGAAAAATGTTCTAAAAAATTAATTTGTTCCGCAAATTCTGTACTAGAGTAGTTTCTTCAACTAGAGCTCTGAGAATTCTATTTTAGGTAATGCCATCGTTTCTTTTAGGTAACAAGATATTTTGAAGACGAGTTACTTCACAAGCCTAGGCCCCTGGCCCCTCCCAAATTAAGAATTAACATAGGAAGGATAAAATGGGAGTAATTAACTTAACATTGCATTGGTTAGGTAAGAGGTATATATACACCCTTCTACTGTATAAACCACTCTCTCTTGTGACTATTAAGAAAATGAAAATCCTTGAAAATCTGTCAACTTAATCGAAAAACTGGAAGAGGTGTTTTCTGGGGAAATTGCGCGTATTCAGAAGGAAAATAATGACTACAACAAACAGAATTCCGGTAGAGGAAATCTGGTCGACTCAAATATTGTGTACAGGTTTTCATTTTATTTACTTACTAGAGTTCGGCTGAACGACAAACTTCCCCGAAGTCTTTTTTACGGATTTGCCTCGTACTCCAGTGTAGAAAACACTTTCTGCTGATAAGTCGGCTTGAATTGAACGGCTTTCGCTAGATTTGTTCTGAAGAGCAATTAGCAAATGAGTCTTTAGTTTTATTTTGTAAAGACTTCCTGAGCCTTTCACTAACAGCCAAAGTGACTCTATCCAACTCAAACGACAGAGAGTACGTCGTAAGTGTTGTTGATTATTATAAAGGCTTAAACTTTGCCCACAGAGTTGCGAAGAGAAAGTTGGAACTTTGGTAGAAAAACTTTTAAATGCGTATTTATGATGGAGAGTAAATAAAACATGGACATCATAAGCACACAGAAAAAGAGATCAGCTACTGCGGAGCTGCAGAGCTTCATAAAGAAACAGGATTATTTTCGACCGCTTCATTTTGTCTCAGACGGAATATAATAATACCTCAATAGTAACCACAAGAGAAAATGGATCTCCAACGGGCACTCGTTCCAGGTCGATTAAATCAAATGTTACATCTTCCTCCATTTTCGGTTTCAACTGGAAGAACTCTGCCGCACAATTCGTCCCTCCTCTGACAGCATTTACCATTTGCAATCGCTCCGTTCGCGAACCTTTTCGTAAAATTAACTTTGATTGTGGATACAAATCTAAACTTTATAGACTGTAATAATTGGTTTGTTTAGCAAAATATTCTGAATGCCAGTTTCTATTACCTTCTTTAGGTTTGTATTCTTCGGTAACGTCCATCCTATCCGTGTCTCCTTCCGTATCATAGAAATTGGGTGTCTTTGTTAATACATTCTTTCCAACACTGAAATAAGACGAATGGTATATAAAAATATTTAAACACAAAGATGAAGCAACACTTGTAAAGAAGAATAATAAAACCTCTCTTGATAATCATAAAGAAAAACAAGTAGCTAGCATTGTTTGCTTACGGCGCTTTAAGAGTGTGTGGAGAAAGTTCGCCTGTGTATTAGAAATGTATTCTTACACATTTGTAGCAAGCAAAGTCATGCAACAATAAATTTTATTCTAAGAAGCTGAATCAAGAGACAAACGTAGTACAAAAAGAAAATTTGAGCATTTCATTAGAGTCAAAAAGTAACAAGGTTTAAAAAATGAATTATACAGATACTACATCAAATTCACTCATTGCGTTCCTCAACATTTCGTTGGAGAGTCAAAAGAGACCAACTTTATGAAATACGAATAAATACGATTGAATATTTGTTTCACCAATCCGCCCCCTCTCTGTGCAAACGCAAAGCAGCGTGAATCGGATCATGTGTTACTTAGTTACTTCTGAAGTAGTCTGATGTTGCAGAAAGAATAATATGGCCGCAGGCATATTCCATGACATGATAAACATTTTATGTCTGCACCAATATTAGATGTAAAATAGATATTTACTTGCGTTCGTTTTAGCAGCAGAAATGATTGGAACTATTTAACTTTATGGAAATAAACGAATGAACAAAGGTTTGCTGACTGAATTTAGGTCTGAGTTTGAAGCCATACTTTCTCGTTACACATGATGTTTCTGCAACGCTATTAGAACGTGTTGGAAAAATTAAACGGGGATTTCGGAAGCGATTAAATGTTAACAGTAGCATAGCTTTTACCGCAATTGCCTAACCATGATTGCTAATTGCGTCCACCAACGTGGATTACGTAACTAGGTTAACACTAGGGAAGAAATCTCACTGATTCATTTTGAATTGACTTTTCTTTGGCAAAAGTCCCATTAGCAATACAGGTGAAACATTAGTCAAACATCGGCTTCGCACAATGAAACGTATAAGCACTCAGGCTAATGCAAGCAATGAAAGTACATTACATTAAAATGTTGGCAATTGACAGAAATGCACTTTGGAGATACGACCGTTATACTATTCTTGACACCTGAATGGAAATAATAGTAATCAATGATATCCCCTATGGAGTTTTTTATTTCTGTGGCTTTGCCAAAAGACAGCGACTCGCATACACAAGAAAAATTACTTTCAACTTTTGGTAGTAATGTCTCTCGAATCGAAGTTTTTTCACCTTTGTAACACTTTTCCGGTCCACCACTCACCTAAATTCGCAGCCACATTTCTTGAAAGATGCTGGTACTTTCTGCCTCAAGCA
Source organism: Plutomurus gul (assembly GCA_019776185.1). NCBI lineage: Eukaryota > Metazoa > Arthropoda > Collembola > Entomobryomorpha > Tomoceridae > Plutomurus > Plutomurus gul. The sequence goes on from JABASC010003360.1 coordinate 9,856, forward strand.
TTGGCACACTGTATCTGCTCCCACACACAAGGCTTAAACAGTTAAAAAGAGATTTACTATTCCTACGGTTGTACCAGTGACCTGAATAACCCAATACTATAGTATATATCCGGTTACTATGAAGAGAACACTCAAAGCAAATACGCAACCAAGAATGCTTTACGAACGCCAAATAAGTAAATTGTAATATTACATAACCAAGATCTTTAAAATAACAAATAGAGACCCACAATCTAAAGGAAATGGAATATTTGGTAACAAAATCAAATTAATTTAGCAAGAAAAATTCTGCAAGGGTTATAAATACTTTCATATTTAGTAAAAAAAAATCTTTTGAGAATCTGTGAATTTTTCACAACATTCACCTATGTACACTATGTAACAAATTCATATCCACAAATACACAAACAAAATACATCGAAAATTGCAAAGCCAAAAAGTGATATGAAATTCAACTTCATCAGCTTCAAATATTTACTATAAGGTTTGCGTAAATGCATTCTATATTTTAACACGGAGCCACAGTAGCCTTTAGGGAACTTGGACAAATGAAATGTGAGTGTGTTTGCGTATCCTGTCGAATTGTGCGATTTAGTATGAATTGCAAAGGAGCTGGCTAAAAGCTTCCCTCCCCCTGGACAGCGAAGAAAGAGAAAGTAGAGAGAACGAGGGTTGAAGTGAAGAAAGAGAAAGCGATTTCTAAGATGCAGCGCACTCAGCTCCAGTCACTCATTCATTTCAAGTCCAGGCCAGCCAGGCACACTTACTCCAAGAAACAAGAATCTTACATTAGTACCCATACAAACGTATAACTATATAGTTCTATATTGTACAGTTGTACTTAAGTAAAAACATGCATGTAGTAATAAGAAAATCGCCGCTCGGGACTGTCACACTCCGTTCTACTACTACTGACACACTGAAAAGCAAAAGTGCACAAAGACTTCATAGTTAGTTACAGTAACCTATAATCTTAAGAAGCCATAGGTGTGCACCGATAGGCAAGCATTAGAGAATTGGTGGTCGGAGTATTCTTATTCTCACTATAGACTTACTGATACTTATCCGCCGCCATCCGAATGAAACCAAACTCAGTGGATTTGTCTGTTTTCCATCGGACCAAATCCGCATTAACTTCGGCCAAGACGAATGGGACGTCGTAAGCGTAGCCCACACGACCTTTACGTACAGCTTCCAAAGATGCGGGCCCACATTGATAAACCCCTGCAGGAAATGTGGTGAAAAAATATAATTTGTCTGTGGAAGTTGGGGGAAAACCACAGGACCATCACATTCGAAAATAGCACGAACTTCAAGTCACATTAAGTAAACTTACTATCCCCCAATGTCTTTGGCTAAATTACACTTGCACTATCAACTACAAAATGGGATTGACGCGGTCTGACGCCTTTCGGGACACAACTTTAAATCTTGCAATCAGATTGAAATTCTCCCATCATCCCTATCCTCTCTACTACTTCCACCACCACAGATACTTCTGAGACTGGTGAACAGAGTAACATGCTAGCATATACATAGCTTCAAAAAATCCCATTGTATTTCGTCGTCTTGTAGAATTCTATAGATTATGTTACCACTACCTTCACCACCGTCAATACCAACACAGTGCTTAATGTTTTATCTCGTTCTCTATGCATCTCTATCTCCGCGACTCATCCATGTGTATCAATAGTATATCTGTACTATTAGCCACCTTATGTACAAACCACGCGGGTGAAATTTTACCGGAACCTTCTCTGTTTCTCACAACTCGTTTGCCGTCTAATAGTTCAATTTTGTCACAGACCTGAACTGTGCCACTGGAGTAGCCATTTATCATTTCCTCGTCTCGTCGCCTCTCCGTCCGTTTCAGCCACAAACATTACTTAGGACCCTTTCTCTCCTCAACAAACCAATTTGATATATATACGTGGGCAGAGAGTTTTTGCTAAAATCACAACTCCCACTTGCAGCAATTTGTGCAAAACTTTTGTCGCTGAACTCAAGTCAACTGCTCAGCCGAAAGCTGCCAGCCGCCCTTTCCTTTGGCCAAAGTAGTAGTTAGTTGCAAAGAGAAATTGTCGAGCAATTTTTATTGGTTTTTTCTTCTTCTTTTATGTGGCTGATTGATGTAGACTTTACTACTTACTACCAGTACTACTACTACTCATCTTCGTGTTCGGAGGAGCCGAGCTCAAAAGGAGACCGAAAAGAGACAGAAGGAATAAAAACAAAGACAAAGTCAAGGGAAATTCTGAGTTGAGATGGGCACAACATTCTGCGATATCTACTGCCTCTGCACAATACATACCTACACATTATGTACGACACAGGACAACATCCAACTATATAGTAGTAGACATTCGTATGGGCACAAGCCATTTCGGGACAGAGAAAGCAATGCACGTCATTTCCTTTCACTTTCATGTATGCATGTACATTCGTTGTGTGTAGATAGGACAACAGAGAGACTGAACTGAGACAAGACGAGACGACACAGGGTCTGATTTTATTTTTATTCCTTTCCCACTCGTACGTGATCTAAATATTTATGGCTGTTCCGGAAAGCTTTACACTAATAGTATGTACTCTTGGAGTACCAGTCAAGTGACAGAGGACAGTGACATTGTCGTGTTTTCCCTTTGGTTCCACAATGTCACTTGCCTTTTCTCTCTCTCTCTCTCTCTCTCTATCTCTCAGTCAGCTGTACCAGCAGCACACTGGAGAGCTCAATGCTTTCGCTCTCTATTTTATATAGACTGCTGGTATGCATTCACATACATGTATAGTATAGATACGCGATTCGGTAGATCAGATAGGACGCACACTGGATGTCGAATAAAAACCTTTAAATTGCCACCCACGTACGCGCTTTGATCCATGTAAATTGTAAAGCACTGTAAGACAAGCCGACTACTACGCCCGACAATACACTACTATACTATAGATATATAATAGTATTGTGTAAGCTTAGAGGTAGACAATGCCTGTTCCCGTTCTACTATGAAGCTTTGCATTTCTAAATGTTTCATTGCATTGCTTTGTCTAGCCACATGGTTATATAACGGAAAAGGGGACACAGAGAGCACAATGGAACACTTGGAAAGAGAAAAGGTAGTTCAACCCGTTTCCCGTGAAAATAAAAAGGGTTTTTTATTTTACCTAGAAATTATTCTGATTTGCTCTGTCTTAGCTCGTCCTTCTCCAAATTCCCGCTTTCTCAATGCCTATCTGTATTCCTCGCTTTCTTTTATCGAGCCAATAAACAAAAATCCCTTTGAAGAAACCTTAAAGAATTGCCAGAACTTTGACTTGCGACTCTCACAGAATTGACTTCGTTTCTCTTTAATAGCCCTTCGTTACATTCCGGCATGTAATGCAATGTGGAACACTCTTTGTGTCGAGACTGCGTTCCCTTCCACAATTCTCGCTTGTGGTAAAAGTCGTGTTATATACACATTCGGCCAGTGTATGTGCTGTAATCTATTGTAATGCAATGCAGCCGAGATAAGATAAGAAATATCTGTAGAGCAGGAATGCATACTCACAATGAACTTACACAGGGAAATGGAAACGCTGATGCTATTATGATATAAAACTGCCACGGGCAATACCCACCAATCCGACAATGAAGATGTAACTGAATAGAAAGGAAAGCAACGTGCATATTCGCGTAATGTAGTACACCTCTATTGCACACATTGCTATCAGGTATCAGGCTCGACAACGAGAAAGAATGTGTAGCTACACGTTAAACTCCAGTCGATTCGACAACTCGTAGGTGTTCAACTTGTAGGTAAATGTATTACCAACTTTAGGCAGGAAAATATGTCGGTGGTGATAACTCGTAGATGACATTTATTTTGGTTTATTCGATGATAAAATCAAACATCGAATTCGATTCATCAGATGAAAAAATTAGGTAAATGGTATACGTAATTATGTCAAATAGGTCAGTAAAAACATGTAAATAATGCAAAATTATATCGTATTGCTGGTAGGCTATTGTTGTCCTTTTGTCGTTGTGGCCTTAGCACCAAATAATCCCCGTTTGTGAGTCCGAATCGACAACAAATTGTAAGCAGTATCTCTGAGACCATCCGTCGGTTCCAAGTTTTTCCAGCTTTTGGTTTTCAGTTTCCTTTAGTACAGTGCGAAACATTTCCTAACCTACCCTAACATATGTGCATTTTGCATAAACATATCCAAAAAATGTGGCCTACGAGTTGTCACTACTTGCATGCATATGTTCCTGCCTACACGTTGGGTTTACATACCAAATTAGTATTACCTACGAGTTGAGCAGCTACGAGCTGGCTACCTACGAGTTGTCGGAGAACCGTTCCAGTAGAAATAGAATTAATTCTCTGATTGGTGGACGATTCTTGCTTTGGAATCGTGAGAATGAAGTGTAGGGGGTCATCGTTTATTACATCACCGGTCAACGAGGGGTCTGGAATTCGTCCCGTGTCGGTCACGTGCCCATTTTAAAGCGGGAATATTTATTTGGGCCATTGTAAAAGGGAAAATGGGCCACAATTTATATGGAATGTTGTATTTAGTAACATTTG
>JABASC010003361.1:0-14414 GCA_019776185.1 Plutomurus gul
CTATTATTGGGTTTTTGGCCAAATAAATGCTTATTTTTCGAATTCTACTGCTTAAAACACCAACTTCCCCCATTTAAATATTTATTTTAAGATTTTAGTGCCTATAAATGCCTTTTGGACGAATTTCTCCAGAAAAAGCTGTTTTGCGTCAAAAAATTTAAAATTATATTATCGGCTCTCAACTTAAAAAATATAAAATTTTATAAGGATTTTAATTTTTCAACTACATTTTCAAAAAAAAGTGCCTATTTCCTGCCCACTTCGGGTTTTTTAGTGCCTGCTTTTCCGGTCTACACTTATAATAATGCACTTTTATTACTTACGGTTGTGGTTCTGTAGTTGTGTGCTTTATTGGCATTTTATTATGTAACAGCTTGGTGCACTTTAACGTTAATCCCACCCAGTCCATGCAACACCTTAACGATTATATTTAATTATACCGAAATAATTCTGAAGGAAGTTACATACTAAGGGCCAGAAATCGTTCTACTCAAGAATGAACTTGAATATTTTTTCTGCGAAATGTCTTTTCATCCTTGTTATACTTGGTATATAGTACGGTTGAGAAAAAAGTACGACATAGTGCTTGAAATCTATACGGTGACTGAGCCTTTAAGGCGGCATTTCATGCAAACAGCCCAGAAATATCCAAAATTTGGCTGTTTATTAGTAAGCGTCAGGATTAGGATTAGGAAACGTTCCGGCAGAAAAAGTTTTCAGATAGTTCAAAGCCAGCTCGTGCAAGTGCGCAAGAATAGAATTAATTTTGAATTAAATAGAATGTGTTTTTGTGTTTTGTGTCGTTGTGCTTTGGTTCTCGCGGCTTTTCGGGCACACGATGTTAAATTTTCATTTACGTTCAGATTTTAAATGAATTTTTTGGTTGAGGCTGTGATGAGGAGTGTCAATTAAAAAATTGTGGTAAAGGTAGAAAAATAAGTAACTGACAATCGCATGAAGAACAACCTTAAGGCGAATTCTTGGAATTCAATAATGATTAATTATATCTTGTTCCCCCAAAACGTGCTAGCGGATCCTGTTTTGAGTTTTTCATTCATAACCTAGACCTACCGGAGTGGCGCAATCTCATCTTTCGTTTTTGGTTAGGTGGACAAAAATGTTTAGTCTACACAACACACTCGTACGCAACACTAGTGCATGTGCACGTAAGTACAACATAGAAAAAATTACTAGGTATGTGTACTGTTTACCTGTGTGTGTCCATCATATCATTATAAACATACCTAATAATTGCATCCGTTTACTTTTACTATAGTTCAGTAGTTTTTGGTGTAATTATCTTTTTCTGTGAATAGCTGTGTTACTTGGCTTGGCAAAAAATCTTCCAATTTAGCTTGATTAGACAGTCTGTTTGTTTAGCATCTCTTTATCCTGATATTAACATTGATTCTAGTCAAGAGATTCACTGATTGTTTTAATGCTATGGTTTGTGTTCGGTGAGCACACTTACTTTAAACATAACCTGCGCTTAGGTGAACATTTCATCTTCATTATAAAAGGTGCACCATTGAATGAATTATTATGAGGAATTTGCAATGGGTGCGTTCAAAAGTTTTTGCCATAATTTTTAAGGAAATTAAAGGGAAACTGTTATAGAAATGGCGGCAAAAAATATTCCCGTGGTAGGAGAAGCCAAACTTGTGAATGAGTTCGCATTTCACTACATGAACCCGGCTGAACTGCAATTTTTTTTACTACATAAGTCTAGTTTTCAGAGGAGGTAATGGGCCTACGAATGTTGCCGGAGTTGCATCTACAATACATGTTTCATTTTCGTTATACAAGCAGAAATGAAACAAGTCTTTGCAGTGTTCATATGGCAAGAGCACATAGCAAGCACTTATGCGTTATGGAAAAAGGGGAAACTTGTTTGTTTCACCTGGGAACACATTTTGCTCCAACTTTCATTGTTTCCTCGTAGATTGTGCATCTAATGTTGTAGACACGTTTACTGATGCAGTCAAGAGTATGATAGATGATAAAGCAGTATCATTTCACCTGTACGGAACGAATGAATGTGAATATGAATGGGAAGGGAAGTTAGTTGTCTAAAGGAATTTTATCTGTAGCAAGCAAAATAATAACAAGTATGTATGTAGATTAAAATTAATGCCAGGCCATGACTGGAATGGAGCAACATGGATATTTTCCCTACAAGAGTTTATTGTGAAGCCATACGAACCTTTCGCTACTTTATTCAAAAAGATATGATAACATATCAAATTTTTATAACAACAAACCTACATTGAGACTGCTCGAGTCTGTTGTGTTCAACTCAACAAACTAAATCCAGTAGCATTATCCTAGAATTTGTTTGTTCTGTACACACGGGTGCTGGCTCTGTATTTTTCTCATCATGTGCACGTATTTAGTGTTTCGATAACATTTTGTAAAAGTATCTCCCTACATAATAGATAATGCTATTACAGAATGAGCTAAATTAGTTTGTAATAAGTGGCGGTGGTTATTTTGGGCAAATGTCTCTGGACTTAGCAGTGCCGTTGACATAAGTCCAAGATGAGAAGGGAAAACCATATCAACGGCACTGGGACCTACAATTAGTATCATATTTATTAATAGGGAATTGGTGGCATTCGAAGAAATAAAGGGCGAAGGTGGATTCAAAAGTGTAGTCAGTCGACATGGAGGCTTTAAGGGAATATCTTAAAAATCAATGCAAATATTATTCGTAAAAGTACTATATAGATACACAATTTAATAAACCAATATGTGGTTAATTTAAGTGTGTAGTCTGGCCTGGTGTGATGCATAGATTTCACTTTTTCCTCCCCATCCCCTCCCATCCCCTCCAGTGGATGGGGAAAAAACATCTTGTCCTGGATGGGTAGGCCCAGCCCATCCAAAAATGGTGACCTTTCCCATTCAACCCATCCAAACCGTTGGATGGTGATGGGAGGGGATCTGGATGGATGGACAATTAGATGGGCGTTCGCTATGGTGTGATGAAAATCTAGTGAAAATATAGCTTTTATACAAAAATTTTAGTTCACAAGTCTTCATAACTCGTTTTATGTTTTTGCATTCCGATTTATTGACCCCTTGTAGCAAAATTTACGAAATAGGGAGAACCCCTAACAGTGGGATAGCGATGTAAGAAAATTTTAAATAAATAAACACTAGTACAGTACAAGCTACTAAATAGTACAAACATCATTTTAAAGTAGTTAAATATTGTAGACGCATCTCGATTTTCTATCATTCCTATTATTGTAAAATGTTGTTCCCATTTATTAGGTGCTGTAGAACGATCGGCTCTTTAGTGTTAATTATTGTGTTGCCGTATAGTGTGTCATATGTGGTGAACTATAGCTTTGTAGGAGCTTTAGACCACTGCTCGCTCGCGTTGCTTAATGTAAATTATATAGCATGTGGTTAAATGGTAATGGATGCGAATTGTCCCAGTCTCATCATCGCAACCGAAAACTGTTTATTGATAAGGAGGTATCATTCTATTTTCGCCTAACTGGCCTTACAATGTGCAGAGATAAAGAGTAGACAACAATATTGAAGTTTGAAAACAACATCATGTGCTAATATAACCAATAACAATACAAAATCGTGTTTGCTTGTTTATGACGCATGTATGCCAATCTCATTCATAGCTTTTACTGTAAGTTTTCTGGTTATCTTCAACCTGTAGAAATGGTAGGCGCACTTGAATCACATGCATACATTATTGTATGCACTATTTCAAATTGACTAATTCGTATCATCCTCACAGCTATACTATACTAATTTGTTCTATTTAAAGCTGGGCGGGTAGGCCAGCAAATCAAACATTAATTTTATTACTGTTTGCCCTCCCTATTCCTTCCTAAAAAGAAAATGGAATCTGTCATTTGCTTTCATTTGGAAAATGTTTTCTAATTGTCGGAGCTTAGGATAATTAGAATCTTATCATATTTACATGATAATCTACTAGATAACCTTAGAGAGTATTGGGACACGTCGACACGTGTACGATACATACCTATAGATCTAAATTTTTTAAGTTTGAAGCAGCTTTATATGTCCTAATCAATGAGAATTATATACGTTTTATATCAGAATTTTCAAAGTTTGTTTTAATGTCTGAATTACTGTAAGTAAGGTCAAATGAGACCTGTGCCGCACTCAAGCGTTATCTGTTACCTCGTAACATAGAGCTACTTCGAGTGAATCCTCTATTCTTTAAACAATGTGTTTTCTCACGTGCTTATTAAATACAGAGAGAACTGTGGGACCCAACTAAACCTTGTAAATAAATAAAATGGAATTTTGATTTGCGTTTCTGCCCCCTCCCATTAAGCGTTGCAGACATGGGATGTTTACTTGTATGTCAATATACAACATGTGCTTTCGTTGGGGTTGACAGTGTGGAAGATAAATTGTATTTTGGCTCACAACACAGATGCACAGAGCTGCTGATTACACAGACTCGTTCATTGTTGTTTCATGTGTACGTATTAAATGTATAGGTACATGTCTGGTGTTAAATCTGTATGCTTTTCATATCATAGCTTGTACTATTAAGGTGAGGATGAGTACAGACTGTCTTTTTCAAAATGCTTAGAGACTGTCTGGTCGCAAACAAGTAGAGCATGCAGCTCATGCTCGTTGCTTCCCCTTGTGCACATTTCTGTGCACAAATGTTGGAAAAGGACGGGCAGACAACACTGAAGGTGTTTGTAATTGCAAGATTTACACATTGCACTCTCAAGTATTGTCCCAGGAATGCAGTTTAATGATTTGAGTTTGGAGAAAGCTCACTTCCGAGGTCATGCCCAATTCAACGTTGTACTTATTTCATGCAGTCTATCTTTATTGTGTGATGGTTCTAAAACTGAAATTGGTGTTTACAGAACAGTTTCTTGATTTCACAAACGAAACATTACGTTTACTATTACTGGTGGTTTACTATTTAATAATAATATTTAAATATTTTGCGATAAGTTTAGGGCCAGTGATCCTTGGGATTGGATTGCCATGTGTACCAGTGTCTTGTATTCGTACCTAGCTCGCCAATTACATATTAAGATATCCAAGAGATTATTACAGGCTAAAATAGGAGGTAACATTTACTTTCACGAAATTCAGCATGACTGTGTGATTGTACGATGTGAATGTAAATGCAACAAAGAACATTTAACAGTGGATCGTGGAAGAATGCTTGCTTACATATGTGAATACAAGTGATATACAGACTCACTGCTTACTCACTCGCCANGTACAGTAAAGTATGTGTAGAAGAAACGGTGTCCGACATTATTGCCCTGAGAAAAAATTGGCCCATGAGAGATTTATCCCATAGTAGGGATTCCTCCACTTGTGCAACCCGAGAATACCGCCCATGAATTTAATCCGTAAATTTCCCCTTTAAATATTATCCGAGAACATCGCCCAGATGAGAATATCGCACACACACACACCATACAATTAAATGTACAGTTCATAAAATTCTGCTTACTGCTCTCTGTACACATTAATTTTCTTTATTTAATATGCTCACTACATCAATCTTACCGCGAATCATTAACACACCATACAATTAAATGTACAGTTCATCAAATTCTGCTTACTGCTCTCTGTACACATTAATTTTCTTTATTTAATATGCTCACTACATCAATCTTACCGCGAATCATTAATCCTTTGCATACGTTATTAATTTTCGTGTATACACGAATTAATGCTGGTACATTAATGGTAAACGACAATTAATGGTAAATATATATATTAACCATTCTAAAAACACGATTGTTTCGAATTTTGTTTTAAAGTACACCTGGGGTTTGCATTTATTTAGTAGCTGGCGGTTAAATAAAAAGGTGTCGGATACTATTTGTCGTGTTCCATGTGGATTTGTATTTATTCATTGACATTCTACTTCATTTATTCCATTTATGTCGTAACATGGAACGATGGGCGATCTTCTCGGATTGAACGTGTGGGACAAATTTCTCATGGGCGAATTTTTTCTCAGGGCGATATTGTCCAAATTGCTTGTTTGTTTCAGTATTTGTACATTTGTATTTATAATCTGTTCGCTCTGAATTTGAGACAAAATGTTAAACTGTACTATAGGAGACTTACACTTTGTCAGTTGTCTGAGCTTCTGACACCAGATTCCAGATACAGGAATTTAAGAAAGGAACTGCACTGGCGTGTATTAAGCAAGCTAAGAAGAGTTGGTTTATTTATAACTAGAGATCTAATGCTAAGCACATCGGTTGATTGTTGGACTTGATGTGGATTTGAGTTATTTACATGTTGTGAACATCACATGTGTGATATTTTATATGCACGTTTAAGTTATTTATTGTGCTTACACGTAAATCGAATTGTAAGCTAACTGAACTAATTAAATCTTGTACATCCTTAATGATCGTAATTGACTGTGTTGGATTCTATGCTTTGTTTGGGAGAGTATTACACATTAATTACATAAGTAAATAATTAGTATTGAGTATATTGAGCTTGAACTCGCAATTTTTAGTGTAAAATATGATGTGTAGTAGTTGTGTATCGATGACAGAGATTTTGTTGTTGCTGTCCATTAAACAATTTGCTATCAATTTTTAAAATTATAATGTGTTGGCCAAAATCTTCACAACATGGCGGCACAACACATTCAAATGATCGCTTTTCAAAAAACCTTATTTGAACATATCACTTGTCGTCTGTCGCCGACAGTCGGTATTCTAAAGTACTGTACTGGAGCCTATATTATGCGTGATACTTCATGGCGATAGTAAACGGTGCAAATTCTGTAGTAAGAGTAATCCACGCCGATTGAAACACATTGCGATCAAATCCTACACTATATAGAATGGAAAGGTTTAGGGAGTCAAAATGTCAATGTCAAAGCAGATTACATTAATTTAAATGTCACAGTTTGAGTCGAGTCAGACATGAACTTTAACCTGATGAGATAATAGAAACACTGTATGGCAGAATTTGTGTATAGCTTCCAGTAGTACTGATTCTGATAGGTGCTGAATATTTCCCGAATACTGAATACTCCATACTTATTTTGATCAGTTAGATGTTGCTACCCTTGCTTCCTTTGTGAGCGAAGAACATTAACATACTAACATAAAAATTAATATATATGTGCTTTTGCATTGGAACGAGTTTAATACGTGGACTTGTGTGTTTTTAGTATGTGGCTCCCATTTTAAAGTGTCTTATTATTGTAGCCGTTGTTATTCTCTTCACAGTTTTCTCAAAGGTACATAAGATATGTGTGAACATTGGAAATTCGATTCAATCGTTTCTATCATTTTTGTCATCTCTCTGATATCTTGTAGGGCAAAGCAGAAGGATGCCCAGCTTGTTTTGTTGCTTTGTAGAAACCATGTGTATGTACTTGTGAACGAGTTTTCCATATGCAAGCGCACTTGTTAAATTTTTTGTTAGCTGAAGAAAGAGACACTCTTAAATCATTGGTCCTTATTTCCATCCGTCGTGTCAACTTAAGGTCAACTCCGTACCACTAGGCTCCATTTCCTTCTTTCACTTTTATTCATATAGACAGGAATGAAAAAGTTGACGCCTTCAAATAATGTTTTCATTTAATGTTTCATATCCTTGGGAATCTCTGCATTTCAAAACACTTTTCTTGTGGTAGGTATGTCTATAATATTCTTTTGGTGTATGGCTATTTTTATCCAAATTTTTATCAGTATTAGTATGTCGGATAACATAACCAATCTACTAAAAATAGCATGGCTTCATAAATATTACTCTAGTGCTCACTTTTACTGAACAAGGATATGCAGAAACATACTATGTATTTTGATTTTATGATTCATCAACATTAAATTCATTCTTCTTTGAGTGTGTAGATAAAACTGCATTGCGATTGCGTAATTGTATCTGATGGCAAACAATGTACATTCTGTGTACAAACAAACGAGGAGACAACCTTTTCGGCGCAGAGGGGCGTGGCCCATTGCTAACTAAGCTCTTGTTTTGGCTATTTAGATAATAAAATGTTTATATACATATCAGAATGAGAAATATCGTAAGTGTTAGCATTAGTGCCGCGGTGTTAACGACAAACGAGCATGCATACCAATGAAGTTGTTGGCTGCAATAGAAAAAGCTTTAAATGGTTTCAATTACCTAATTTCCTGCTTCTACTCACTGTTACTCTTACAATGCAACCCTATATAACATTTAAATGTGCTCTTCCTTAGTTTATTTATCTGTGCTCAGCTTAGCTCAGCTCTACTCTGTTAAATGCATGTGTGTATATAAGATGTGTAAGGCGATTATCGATGTGATATGACCACTGTAAAAGTTGCTGACATGTGAAATGTAAGATCTAAACTCATTCCTTTGGAAGTAACTAATAAAATGACTTTTATTCTCACTATGGAATCTGGCGTGTTAAGTATTATACATTAATACTAGCAGAGTATTTATGTATCTGTGCTGCAGTATTGTCGCATTGTCACAGTTGAATTCTGTGCAGATGTGAGATAGAGATATGAACACAAGTTCCAGTTAAAATGTATCTCTTACTTACTATAAATGTGTGCCTGACTTATAGTACATACCCAATTGAGTTATAGGATTTCAGCTAGGATTAGGATGATATTAAAGTTGATAGTAAACCTAAGTTTGAGCTATCGAATAAAACTAACTGATTTCCTCTTCATATTTTTGCAGGAAAGCGTGAGACTTCTTATCTCCAATATATTATTGAGGAGGACAGTGTACTGCTTACTACATTCAGCCCAATAAAACGGAATTGTCTCCCTGTCATCAGACTGTGCTATCTACTATACAAACTGCATCTAAGAAGGAAGTGCTGTTTACCATACCGATTGCCACTTCCTCTCAAATTGAAGGACTGGATATTGTACCACTTACAAATGTTATTTACCCTCAGAGAGGAAAACTTTTACTTTTAAAAGCAGGCTTGGAATATTTGCAGCAATCATAATGTAAATTCAGTGATGAAGTGAATTCAATGAACAAGTGGTACTTCGGTGCGTTCTCGTAACAGTGAAAATGAATCGAACGCACTTTCGTCATCAACACAGAGCTTATTTGTGGTGTTGTATTCAGATCATCGTTACCACCTTGGTGATTTTCTCATGCAGCTCTAATGGTGCAGATGCCTATCCTGAAAATGCTGATGGCGGTAAGGAAACAAATGATGTTTTGATGCCCCTCATAACAATAATTGCATCGTATAAGAGTTAATGACATACATTAGTTTACTGTCCCAAGCTATTTACACACTTGAAAACATGTTTACCAATTACCAGTAAGAGGTTTGTGGTTTGCTGTCCGTAAACACATTGATCGTATTCCAAGTGTAATAACATAGTGAAAGGCGTAAATTTACTAACGTATTTTGGTAGTGAACGTACTGACATTCTAATTGTACAACAATACTGACTGATCTACTTTTGCTTCTACGTGCATTAAACGTTCAAAACTTATAAATATTTCTTACGTTAAAATCATGCTCTTTTAGAAGAAAGCTTTATTAGAATTATTGTGTTCTATTTCTACTATTCATTAATGAGCATTTCTGTTGAGAGACGGAGTATTAGATGGAATGTTTGCTTTGTCAAAATGTACATTTTGTCAGCTACCCTGTGTGGGCTCCAAGTCCGAGAAAAACAAGCAAACAAGACAGTCTTATTATTTTTGTGGTCATGCAGATAGAGGAGAATTGAAATTTACAACCAACTGTTATTGACTTGCATTGACTTTTCGTATTGACAGTTATCACGTGGGGTTATATAAATATGAAAGTCAATGATGTTTACCAATATTCAGATTTCAGAACATTGCGTAATATTTCAGTAGAAAACACGCGAGTTTACATTATTAATTAGTTTGTAAATTTGTTATTCATGTCATTCATGCAACAGAAACGTGTTATTGTTACACAATAATGGTTTCGTTTTGTTATTCTTCAAGGTTCTCTCCACGAATTATAAGCAACCAAAGGGGGCACAACATAATTATTGCAAAGAATCAATAGATTCAATACAAATTATTTAAATGCAACAGTTAGTTTGCGTATTTGTACGTACGATTCCGTTGCGTGTTGCAATAGTTGTATTTATGTAAGCACTGTCAGTCACTGTAAGCAAGTTGTCATGAATTCATCCCCATCACGCGTAATGCTGTTGGGATCAGACATATAAATAAATAAAAATGAATTTGAATGCACACAATATTGAAGGAAGCTTAGTTGTGGTTGTGGTCGTGAAAATTGGAGAATTTTTATAATTAAAATTATATCTTACCCTTTATACCGAGCTATGGAAGATTAAGAGGGTTATCTTGTAACCGAGTTTTAATCTACATATTATCTTAACAAAATAAAAATAAAAATACAATTTGTTCTAAAAAATAATTTGTTGCTGACGTGTCTGCCAACTGTAACACTGCAAACTTGTCATGGTTGACAATATTATATGTTAGCATATGTTGTTTAGCATTATTATATATGTAGTTAACTAATGAGTACAATGTCTGTACTCAGAAATGAAATTTTTAGTCTGCATAATATTATAGTTTAAACGTTCCTTTGATAGTGTATTTACTTTTACAGAAAGTAGTCAAAACTTTGTTACAGAATCTCACGCTTCTGTGGATGAGACTAACTAGAAAGGATTGTTGATTTTTACATTCGGGTGTTAGCGGAGCAAAAAAATGGTCTAAATTAAACGACAGTCGCTGAGTCGGTGGTTAGTGGTTGGTTGGCACTGCTGAAAATAAACAAAAATGATGAATCACGAAAACTGGGAAAAAACTTTGTTTTGCAGGAAGAACCTAATCTATATGAGTAACTAAGATAAGATGCCTATACATGCCTATAGTAGATATACACGGAAAGAGAAAGCACAATAAACAAAAATATTTTCCCCAACGACGAGTTTGTAGAAGATTAAGTTATTGTCGGTGAAAGTTGGCTGTTAGTTTCCTTGCGAATGATAACATGTAAACGAGAAGATAAATGGGCATAGAAGTGTTTTCCGTTAAACTTTGCGCTCACTCACTGATGGAAACTGGAGAGAATAGTAAATATAATGTGTTGTTGCAAGAACGCAAGAGTGATGAAGAGCGTAAAAAACAGGATTGACGCACAGCCCTGACAGAACTAAAAGTCAATGGAAGGGAAAACACGATGTTTTAGTCATATTAGACTTAAACATCGAAAACAATTCCAGATGGAGTCATTTTGTGATACGCTGGATAGTTCAGTCACCAAATACTACGTATAATCCCAAGCAGTCCCAAGCAATCCTGCCAAACTGTCAACGAAATTGAGGCAAATAAATATTTATTTTAAATAATAACCTGTAGGTGCCTAAACACCAATTAAGATTTAGACTATAATGTACCTAGTTGAAGTATTTCGTATGTATTTCAAATGACAATCAAATGAATTTAAAATGTCACTTATAGTGCAATTTTTCAAAATCCCGGTGGATCTATTTTTTTAATTGATTTGAAATGATTACATCACAGTAGAACACACTTCTTATTTGCCCATTGTATCTAATTGTAAGTGCGATCTGCTCTATTCATTTTCCGTGTGTGCCGGAATTTAAAAAACTAAATTTTGTAGGGTTTACCACAAATTTCGTAGTTACTGTTTTAATCCGATCAAATGTACCTGTAGTGTAATCTATTTTATTTAAAATATTGCCCTAAAACGAGTTCGCTCGTCGAGCAGAGGGTCAAAATAGTACAATTCACATTTTGTAACTGTACTGCCTGCAAGTTTTATTAAAGGACTCACATAATGTATCCATAAGCGTGCAAACGGATATAGTGCCTGGCTGACTTCAAATATTACTTCTTGATCGCGTCATTCATTCATTAAGTGTAATATTCGCTTGAACAAGTTGAGACGATTTATGAAGTTTAGGAACAGTAAACATTACAGTGACGGATAAGATGTGTTATTTTGATGAAAATATTTTGCTCGTTGCTTTCCCCCAAAACCTCTTTATTATAATGACATTCCAACAAAGTAATTCAATAATACGAATACCTATTACCCAACAAGTTGGTAAAAGGGAATTTGCAACTGCACTGCAATGGGAGAGTAAATAATTAATACTTAAGAATATTTGGTGATTTGATTTCAGTTTGCACTCGGATGTACATTCGAAACAATGTCACAAACGTGGAGAGGCTACGAGGCTGTAAAGTTATTGAAGGGTCTCTACAACTTAGCCTCATTGACCAAGGAAATGCAACTCTCTACTTGAATCAATCCTTTCCCGAACTTAGAGAAATCACTGGCTACTTGCTAATATGGGAAGCCAAAGGACTAACAACACTCAGAAATCTCTTTCCCAATTTGGCTGTTATTAGAGGACATGAACTTATACACAGCTACGCTCTCCTCATTATGGGGGTAAGTAACAACATGTAAAAAGCTAATAATCTAATTAATTTTACAAAACAGTTGTCAAGTGTGTGGGAGAACTAGAATAAATTTTTGTGTTTATTTCTTCTCAGATGGAGTCAATGCAAGAAATTGGACTGCCCTCTCTGACGACAATTGAGCGTGGGAGTATATGGATTGTGGACAATCTCAAGCTATGCTACGTGAACACGATCGACTGGAGTGTAATTGTTAACGACACAATTGACCCCAAGGAGGGAATTCTAGTAAGTTTTATATTATACATACTCTCTCAAAGTAATTATTTTCTGGTAGCAATTAACACTCTGTAATTATGTGCATATACTATTATCGTCCACAAGGCAATTATTTCGTTTGTATGCATTGTGCTGTACTGAATGGATCTTAGGAAACATGATACGTATTTATTATCAAGAGTAAGCTACGATGCAAAGGCCCTATGCGTCTGCTTCTGCGGACAAGATGGTTCTACTTTTAGTTCTACTAAATGATATGCAAAATATAAACAGCTTGCCACATATCATGTGCTAAGATCGTGGACATCTCAGCAGTTCAAAGTACAACAGAAGAGACAGATCCGCATTAAAGATGGGGAAATGCACTTTCGCATAAAATAAAATAAGCGTATGTATTTATGCACAAGGGGGCATTAGAGAAGATGGGAAAATGTGATTTACAAAGCTTGATCTGTGCACCATTGTTATCACTGCTCTATGATCTTGCATATAAAAGAAAAATGGATGATGGATTTTATCATAATCATGGTTTTATATTCCATTGCTTCTATCTCCTAACCTTGGTTGTTTGCTTTTACGGTCGTACTAACTGTAGGACACTAAAGAAGCTGTCAATTTAATACTACTTTTCCTTAATGCCCTTAATGCTAATTTCCCGTCCCACTTTGTGCCATTATTAACCTATTTATGTTTATGTTCTTTATGGCTTCAATGATTTACTACAAAATTCCAACAACTTCAATGCGGTTCACGCTGGCATTGTAATTCATGGGAAAATTTAAGGGATCGCAAAAGTAGTCTCAGTTTTTTGAGACTGCGACTCCGATGCATCGATTCGAGAGAATTTCTGGAAGCATATTTGGTGTAAATGTAAAGAAGTTCGGTGACCCTTCAAAATGTAGTCTACTAAAGAGTGTGTAGAGTGTAGAGCTTTTCTCATAGTCTAATCCAATTCAATACAAATAACTTCTTTTTTATTGTACACAGTAAGGTAGAGCAATGCAAACGTATGCAGTTACACTATTGATTAAGAGGTACATATATCAAATTATCCTGTCATTTTATGAGGTCTGTGCATTGGTTCGGGCTTCCGTTTCGTGGAAGAAAAACCACTTATCTAGTGCTTTTCAGTAGATTCCGATGAAAAGGTTCAGGAAAATTGAATTTTTCCATTCTTTTCCGTGGAACGTACCAAGATTTACTTTTTTATCATTACATACTAGTCATCACCGCCATGGATTTCCCGCAATCGGCATGTCTTATTTACTTACTGTAATTACAAAATGAAAACGATAACCATGTTTGTCACCGCTCCCCACTTCCTATTTATTTCCATAGGATTTTAATCGGACTCTTTGTTATTTCGTTTGCTTTCTTCTTTGAAAATTATAGTGCTCGGTTCACCTTTAAATCGCTATAAAGTTTCGTGTAACCGTCTACTTTGCAAATTATATGTATTTATTTCCGTAAAATTGTGCTATTATGCTTTCACTTGATGCAATATTCGTTAAATACGATTGTTCATAATATCTGGAAATTATAAATCAACATTCGCGTTACTTGTAATAAATCATCGCAAGTACAAGCGTTGGAAACTAGTCTTTGTTGAGTATTTTAATTCATGACGAATACTTAATACTTATATTACACAATAATATATATTACATATACAGTGCTACCTCATTGTGACGAATGGAAATTGAGACTTTTATAGTCGCTGTTGCCTTTTCCTTATCGTAGTG
>JABASC010003362.1:0-14414 GCA_019776185.1 Plutomurus gul
AGACCGCCCCCCCCCCCCGAGAACGGCCGCACCAATTTTCGGTCGGCACCAGTTTTTTATCTTTACTTTTACTTCATTTAGATGTTTCATAAAGGGAAGCACATTGTTAGGTTAAAGACAGCCCATTATTATGACCATGTATGCAGTGACAGTAGAGTAGACGTGCATGATCGAGTGTGTGTAAAGAACATTATTGTGAAAAATGTAATTTTCAATTTTGTTTTGCATTTCATCACTACTCCATTTAGCAACAAGTCATTAATGGGCTTGTCTCTTCCGGATATTCCCTCAATTTATAAGTCATTGTGCGGCACTGGCTATATTTCTGTTTAAATTTCTTTTAGATTACTATAAAAAAGAAAAA
This sequence comes from Plutomurus gul, assembly GCA_019776185.1. Classification (NCBI taxonomy): domain Eukaryota; kingdom Metazoa; phylum Arthropoda; class Collembola; order Entomobryomorpha; family Tomoceridae; genus Plutomurus; species Plutomurus gul. The sequence goes on from JABASC010003362.1 coordinate 365, forward strand.
CGTTGGATTTCAAAAAATGTTCGTTTGAAAAGAGTTGCAAGCCTTTGTTTCTATATAATTGCATTGTTTTTGTTTAAGGGATTCAGTGGGCGGATCGTTTGGTGGTAGACAAATTTTACAAGTGAAATCTTAAAATTGTGTATTCTTAATATTCTATGTATTTCAAAGAGAGAAACTTGTGATATATTGTTATTGTTGCTCATATGTTTAAGTTGCGCATTGACACATTCAAATTCAGTTGTTGTTCCAAGAAATGACTCCTTCGAGTAATAATAGGAATATTTATAAACAGAACGCTTGAGTACAAAAGTAGCTTCTATCTCACCAGTTGTTCTCACGTGGAATTACAGTTCTAGGAAGTCAATTTAATTTAGAATTGTCATATTAATCAACATAATTGAATTTTTCACCTCCACCTTTTAAGCAGTAGGAATTGCAATGGACCAAGGGTTTATAATTGAATTTAGGATCCGCCTGCCGTGTCCCACCCTTCATGTTGGACCTCCTCTGTGTACTACTGCATTTGTAATCATTTCTCAATAATATACTTAAAAGATAATGTAATTATAATTTTTAAATTGCCATAGGGTTTTACTTTTTAGCTTCGTGGTTCCTATTAAGTCAACTGTTGTTTGTTTTAGTTTAAGTTATAAGCTATGTACATTTATGTTGATTGTTGATCTGTTCGAACCAAGATAGTACGAGTATGATGTAAAATCTACCTACATAGTATATTTGCTAATGCTAATTCGAAAGAGGACTACCCTTTATACAACCGGTATTCAATAAATGAACAGCTTGTGTCAGTTGATAAATTGTTTGTGTGACGTTCTTCCTCGCGTTAAAGGCTGCCGACAGGACTTGATAATTGTGTCATAATTGTATATACAACGATAGCTATGATTAAACGCTTATGCTACTGCTACAAGTAGTTAGACTGTTTTTTATGTGCACTTGATTCGATGAAATGCATACTGGCCCATGATTAGCCTTGATTGATGGAAGGCAGCTAAAACATTTGCAAAAAAGTGAGCGTCTAGCTTATTTCTATGCACATTGTATGTTTTATTATGTGTGCTGTGTGCAGATGTATGACTCGTCGTATTGATGCGTGCAGTAAACTTAATATGTAATAATAATAGGTACTAGCTACGTACCAGCATCCAACGTATGTATTAAATAAAACACATTGGTTCATGTGCATCATCTGGTTTCAGCCAGAGGAGTGCGTTCACGTTGCTGGGAAAAATGCCATCTTATTAATGTATGTGATGATGAATAAGGAGATTGAACTGACAATGTCATAGGTGGTAGGTGGTATATATATTTATATAAGGCTGTGGGGTTCGTGCTTGATTGGAAATTGGCACCAATTAATTGGCATTGAAAGTCAGAGATGATCAGCTATAGGCCTGTGCTAGGGGTCAAATTATTGAATAAATGCGATGCTGTACTCTGCAGAGGTGAGAAAATAACAGGAATTTGTCTTTTTTGAATAGTATGCATGTTTTTGAGAATAAAAATGAGGTTTTGTACGATTGCGAAAGAAGTCCATGAAAAAGTGGATGGTTGTTGTTAATGGCGATCCTTCGTCTTACGGCTAATTATTGAATGGGTACAAGGGAAAGAGGAGAGAGAAGTCCAGTCCAATCCAAGTCCAAATAACATTTTAGAATTAGTCATGGTAGCGCCAATCCTTAACTGTTTGCCAAAAGACGTGAGTTGCGAATTTCGATAGTCACAACCACAACATAGATTGTGAGTGAATGAGAGAGAGAAAGACATAGCGTTCACACTGAATAATAATATAATGCAACTACCATATTGTCAGCTCTTGTATACATAGCGTGTATATTGTGTGCGAGATGATGAAACGTACATCAGAGATAGAGACCACTGAATTTGCATTTGTGTTCACAATGAAATTGACCACCTCACGAGTAGTGGCCAGGCCACAGCACAAATTATGAGTTTATACACTTCGAAGTGTGCACCTTGTTTAAAGAATTCATTCTTGTTTATGCGGTATGCTTCCTAAAATCGTTTTTGCAGAAAATATTCCTGCTCCGAGAGAACGGTGTGAATTCTGATGTGAAATTGGAAGGAGAAGGCGAACGTGATACAAATAGCAACTTTAGAGTAGCCCATCTCATTGTCAGTATTATACTATAATATTTTTGATATTCTGTAAAGCAACACTACAAGTAAATATGAGATGATATTTTATGATAAGTTTTGCACACCGGCAGAAAAAGCTCTCTGAACAAGCTTCAGGTACAATTACAATACAGACACTACATTTAATGATACAAAGCACACACGCGAAATGATATATAGTGTGTGCAGGTTGGGGCAAGTTGCTGCACAATGTATACAGGGAGATATAACTATATAAGTATGAACTATAACTATTCATACGTTAGTTCAAATTGCTACAAATTACAAATACCTGCATTATTAATCATTTCACTTTGACACAAGCTCAGGAATGAATGAAACACCCTGCACGTCAAACAGAACATTATAGTTCAGTGCATACTTACAAGTTGTACCATTTAAAACCCACCATTTTACATCTCAAATTTCTCTGCGTGTACTTACATACCATTGTTTTGAAGAGCACAAAATGGGCTACAAAATGTGTTCTCCGTTTGTTGCGGGCCTTTGATGGACCTAGCAGACAGCATGGATAACATGATAGAAATGGGGGTACCGAAATAATGACACCAAAATGGGACATGATTTGTCCCTCATTCCTTAAATACCAATACGACAAGATCTGGAAGTCGTTGTACGTGGGATACTCAAAAATGCCATGTTCTCAATTAAAAACGAAAATGGTTCGTGCAAAAACATTACAATCTGAAAAATAATTTCAAGATCAAAGTTTGTAGAGAAAATAATTCTGCACTGAACTTCCGCATCATAACAGTGATTTGGTGAACAAGTTTGATGAGACAGGCAATATCTCGAACCGCCAAGATAAATATGCACGAATGCATCAGAGGTGTTAATATTAATTCAGGAAATGGGGAGAGATTTTCTAGATCATTTTGTGCTCTTTGAAATGATCATTATCTTAATATAAAAGACTGAATACATATCATAGTCTTGGAATACATATCATAGTCTTTATAGTATTATTGACATATCATAGTCTTTTAGATTTCTAAATTGTATCTAAATTTTTAAATGGGACACCCTGTACATACTAGATACCAAAACATTATGACTACATTATTTCTATGCATTATACTATTCTGTTGGTACCTAGGACATACGACAAAAATGCTTTCGTTTGGTATGACTATGACACAGATTTACAGTTAAAAGACGAAGGTATGCAGCAATGTACTTGTATCATATTTGCGTGATAATTTGTCTTTCGCTTTGAGTAGGAGTACATTATGAATACTCGCGTCTTACATCAGTTAATTTATATATTGGACTTGACCTGCTGCAGTGCACTGTAGAATATAATTCCTACATATATAGTTACTTACTTTATAACAATATAATAAACGATTTCATTTGTAGAAAGGAAGGTGATTTTCGTGGAAAATCTATTAATATTCGTCCACTAATGAATCGTAAGATTTGTTCTCCACTAGACCTAGTCCCAGTTTAGTCAGTGTCATCGCTCTGTATGCCCTGTAGCTAAATAGTAGATTTGCTCTACGTAATTTCTGTTACTGATGACCTTGTGAGTACTTGACCGATATAAATACGCTATAATAACGCTTTTCACGCTGAGAAAACGCTCTGACAAAATTATTTTCTAATTCCTATTACAAAACTTGTACAATTTTTCCATGCACCTAAATCCAATTATGGAAAAATATTAAAATACTATTTGTACAGTCAATGCTATTCAAATTCCAATGAGATTGAAATTTTTCTTATTAGGTAGAGGGGATTCCCGCCCCGAACGATTACCATCGAGTTCTCTAGGTAGCATGGTTTCTGTTTGCAAGTGATTATTAGGTACTCTTATACGTGGTTGCTCTTTGTACTTAGTACGTTCGCTCGCACGGACGTTCTTTCAGTCTCTGGACATAAACTCCAAGAACTTTTTAGTTTTCATGGACGACGAACAAAAACTGGACTTGGTCTCTCAGCAGCGTGTATTATTTCTCTTGCGGGAAAGTTTTAGCCACTAACGTTGCAAAGCCAAAACACACCCACATGATAAACAGCTTCTTCAAACCAATTATTTCAATGCAAACAAGCAACACTAACCAGCATGACATTTCCATTTTCAAAATCTAAATTGTATTTTTCAGTTGCCGTTGGTGAGAACAAGAACCTACAACCCACAAAAATGTCTTAATTTCTGTGATCGAGTTCTGCATACCAAAGAAGTCCACATACGCAATAATGTATAGCCTATGATAACACATCAAATTAAATGTAAATGGGAGATTATGGGAGTGACTAGTAATAATGCTCCCTCAGCACATTAAAATAATCAGGCTTTCTTTCATCATAAATTTTAGTGGTGCGCGTTATTATTATGATTCTCAAGAACTTGTATGGAGCACACTTTTTTACTTTTCTTTTGATAGCGACCACTACGTCGTCGTCGTCCTTTGCCCACAACACATTTTAGTTTATTAAAATAATCATAGGAAACTTTGTGCGTGTTGGGCGCAGATTCTGCTCCTACTCTCATGAAACAGTTTCAGTTTAGATTTATACTGCTTGTATAATATTGGACAATGGCTGCTAACCTTAGGAATAGAAATTAAATTTTCTAATGAAGCTGCACTAATGGTTCATGCATGATCAAGCCATAAACAGCATAGTAATGTGAGATTTTAGTATGGTGACAAAATATTTTGAATTCACAGCCAATGTGCACATAAATAGTGGCTTACACTAAGCAGTAGCTTTCATTAAGGAACGCAGTAAGTACATTATTGGTTGTAATTAGAAGTTAAGGTTATGCCACCACTGACTTGCAAAAGAGACGGCATGATTGTGTGCTGAGTGAGTGAAGTGAGCGGACTACCTGTACTCTTACGTACCTTTGTAGATAATGTGGACTGTCTGATAGCAGATAGCACTAAAAGATACTAAACACTGCATGTTCTTACGTTGGGACATTAGACGAGAGCATTCTTTAACTACATCTATAAAATGTGTACATACTTACCTGAATAATAACATGATTAGCAGGCTTGCCTACGCATATTTTCAAAATTTGCACCTATAGTTGCACCACTTAGTAGTGGAACCGTATATAGTGTACTCGCTTAAGCCTTAAAAGCATTTACCTTGTTCACGTAAAATATTTCTATATTATGCATAAGTATACACACATTCAGTGCAATGCAACGATAAACTAATGAGTTAGCATAGCAAGTTTTTTACTCGTTCAAAACTTTCATTCTCGCTCGTCCACACTCTCACATAATAAACACAGTTACATTAAATTACATATTAGTGCGTTTGTTCCTACAGTCAGTCCATGTTTCAGTTCCCCACAGACCATCAGTCAGGTATACTGGGCACAATCACATACTCATTGTAAGTATAGTGAGACGGCAACCAAACACCATACCATTCCACTCCATCGCAATAGTAAAGAGTCTCTGCCTAATAAAAGAAGCTCTGAAAAGTCAATGTGGTTTTCCTCTCTGTGAATATACAGGCTCTATCTATAAGCTATCTAAAAGCTCTATACAATCTCAGGTCTCATTTATTTCAAAGTAAACCTTTTGCGGTGGTCTGCATTCATTTATAACCATTGCTTATATGTACAGTGTGGCAATACGTAAATAGTTTGTTCCCTGTTAGTCTTAATTATTTCACCAAATCTCAACAACACAGGCTGAACAGTCACAAAGGAGACAACAGACTGACAACAACAACCTGATAGCAGTCATAGTTAGCTCTTCAGTGTCAGTGTTCTTATCGTACGTGAGTTAGGTAAGTGTGTGTGTGAGTGTCAATCTCTGTGTGTACTACATGCTACTGTAGAGTAGAAGATTGTTTCCTTTCTGACAAACAAAAACAACTACAAGGCAAGGCAGACCAGACCGGTTACCGTTTTAGTGTTTACTGAAATTATTCCTACAGCAAATAATAATGATATATACAGATTAGAAATGAGCAAGCAGTGGCCAGTGGAAAGACCTAATCTCAAACTTTGTACACACTTGATCTGATCTGAATTGATTCTTTGCGTACAGCATGTGCTTCCGAATGTGGATGATTTTGCACAGGGCACCCAGTTTAGCTTCTTATTCGTGACGTGACTGTAGGCTCTCCGCTGATGATCTCTCTCCCCTCTGTATGACAGGATAACGGCACAATGCGCGCAATGAATTGGGTATAAACGGAGTTCAGTTCAGATCATGTCCTCCCTCTCTCTGTTCCCTACATTATAATATTTGCAGTGCCACCTGCGCATAGAATATTTCCATCTCCTCCACCAGCAGCACCCATACCATATAGTCTATCTACCATGCACTGTGCGTGAAATTGAAAGGTGTCGAGTTTCGTAAACACGTCCACCAGCAGAATCACCACAACATCGCGACTCCTTAAGTAAAGGGGATAATAAGACAAAGCATCAAGTGTGTGCACCTACGGCTAATTTGTGCTACCTACGTGTTCTACTCCTTGAGACTCTGTACTGAATCAGCAAGAGTGCAATAAGGACGTTTGTCCCAAATGCTTGTGTGATTTGCTTCTCTAATCTTCAAGAACACTCTTAAGTGGACCTCGAACCATCAACCAGAGAGAGAGAGAGAGAGATGCGAATTAAAGAGTGAAAGTAATTCTTGTGCCTCAATTTGCAAAAAAAACTCTTGATAAATTATTTTTTAATTGTGAATTAATGATTTAGGGGATCTTTGTAAGTGGACAATGTTTCCCGGTTCGGTGTACTCGTTAGAATTAGTGGGGGAAATTGTTGTGGTGGAAGTGAATATGATTTCTGCAGAAAAAGTACACTGGACCACGTAAGGAGACGTGCACAGGAGATTTTATTATGTATTACATAGTTATAGTTCCCATTCGTGTTAGTTCACAGCAAGCGGATCGCTGTTATTAGAATCTAATAATGTTTCGATGATGTGCATGGAGCACAGGAGGAAAAAGACATTTACATCTTGCGTCAATACAACATCTAAAGAAGAGTCAATGGTGGTGTTGTTTGCAAAGAAGTGTATTAAGATAATGGTGGGCCAAAGTTGCACGAGCATGTCATGCAGAATGTTGTGCAATTTGAGTCTGTTTTTGCTGTTCACACAATCTCCCAGCGCCGTGCATGCAGGCTGGACTCAAGTGCAAGGTTCTTCTAGTTTTGAAAAAACTGACGATTACCCAACAGTCAATAAATGTTGTCCGCTGTACATGAGATACGAGAATGGGAATTGTGTCAAAGCGGAAAAAAGTGAGCGAATGTCTGCAGACGACGAAGACAACTCGTTCTGGGAAGCCCCGAAGACGATGGTGGCCGTTGGAAGCGATATGGAGACCATCAACACGACAGAGGTGTCCGCTGACCCCGTCGTATTCAGGTAAACAACTGCTTATGTCAAATGATTCTAATTGTATTGTCAATGTAGGGACGTGTACGTACTAGGTATTCCATCAATCATTGTGATATTTTTGTCGTGTCTGAGAATTGACGCAATTAGAAGCCTGTCTGTTTTTCCAACTGTCATTGTGTGCAAAATGTGGAAAATCCCTAAGGAATTTACAATTGTGTATTATAAACAGGGATCCGACGAATTGGCAGCTTTGAGATTGGTCTAAAGGATAACTTAGGAAATGAGTTTTGAACTAAATACTATTTTAGCACTAGGAATAATGTAGATATAAATTAATAAGGAAGTCTCCCAGATGTACAGTCATTTGAAGAGTTTTAATTTTAAAGAACAAGAACTTACTGCGGGTGGGCATTGTGGGATCCAATGAGATAGAATCACGTTTTTTTCGGCTTTTATTTTCTGCTGACAATTAACGTGGCGAGCAGAATGTAAGGGCCCGTTTAAAAAGTGACTTTTAAATTGCACTCGGAAACCATTACGCTTTGCAGTACATTGTTGGCTGTTGCATGGAGTCTCTAATAAAGACAAAGCTCTATGTTGCTGATACCATTGAAACAATTATGAGACGCAGGATTATTGCATGGGGGTCTGGGAACTCCATTTTCTCACGCTGTTTTGTTTTAAAGCACAGTAGATAAGAGCGAATTTTTTAGCGTTCATCATTGTATCGTTGTATATTGTATAGTAAATATTTTAATAATGCGAAAAGTATTTAATGAATTCAAGCTGCAAGAGAAAATTATTTTCAAGTGCTGGAGGAAATATTAATGTACATTCGCGTGGGTACTCGTGTGCTATGCTGTACAAAGCACGTGTACTTTGTGCACAGTGGGAACGTGAATTGAGACAGTAAATTCATATAAAGGCATACAATGATACTAAAAGCATATACTTTTTGTATGGAACTTCTTTATTGTTGTTGAGCTTGAAAAATCAATTTTCCAAACTCAAGGATAGTATTGACACAGTGTAATATTTGTCATTATTTTCAAATTTTTTGCAATGGTTGACCAATTTTAATATTACACTTTTTATTGTTTGCACCGTTTTAGATTATTCGATTGTTAAATTCTTGACTCTTTTTGTTGCAGCTTATAAATATAAAATACTTGTAAAAGTTACTTTTCCCTCTACCCTTGTGCATTCTTCATGGAATAGTTCTCAATCCTCAATTTTGAAAATTATCTCCTAAATTCTTTCGTCAAGTCTAGGAAAGAACACAAACTCACATCTAGCTATACTTAATAAGCATGAGAAGTATTCTTAAATTGTTCTTTTTACTTGAAAAGGAAAAAAACATTTATGGTGCGTGCATTTAAAATAACATTTTACAAATATGAATAAGGATAAACCTTTTGTTTATCCTTTTACCGTCATATTAAATATACTGTGTTTGATTCACTAATTATTACGACACAGAAAATATTATCCCACTTTCTACGCTTCCTCTTCCTGTATCTAGCAATGAACAAGACTCGTGAATCGAAAATTGTAATGAAAAACATTTACTTGTCGTTCCAAAAATAATATTTTTCTGTAGTCCTAGTTATGAAATGGACTTACGCAAACGCTACTGAAATTCCCCCTTTACCATTCATTTCGCTTACATAACAATAGAACTGGTAGAGAAGGCCAAAATGTCTCCAATCAATCACTAAAAGCAGTATTGTTGGCTTCATTCTGAAATTCCGGAAATTCCGTGAACGCAGCACAAACTAATAATTCATTCCTACGCAATCCGTGACCTTTCGGGAATAGAATTTGGTGTAACAAATGACGCATTAAGAAAATTGAATAACGCAACAGGACCGCATGAAATTAATTATACTAAAAATATGACACTTGCACGCTATCCTAGTATGCTAAGACATGCAAGTGCTATAACAATTCTGGGTAGACTTTAGACATGTACCTTATGTGTATACCTAATGAATGACAGTCACAAATATATCATCAGACCATCATCAGACAAATATCTGACTTTTGTATAAATGTCGGTAGCACATTTTGGACCCTGCCTCCCACGGAGCTATTTAAAGACTTATTACCAAGAATTTACTACGTAAAATAAACTAAAGCAAACATGTGCAAAGAAAACTCAAAATTGATTGACTTCCCCATTATTATCATTTCTTTCCCTGCTTGAAATGCTTTTGAAATATTCGCTCTCGTGTTTATGTGTTAAAAACTAATTTTCATGGATTTGCGTGGAAAAGTTGAACACTTTTTGTAGCTGTGGTTGTGAAATCGTGATAGAATATGTCGGTGTTGTAGTTGTAGCCATATTATTCTAGTATATTACTATAAAATATAGTCCCCATTAACAAAAACCTTCATAAAAAGTGTACTTTATTTACTATTTTTTTAACTTGCTTGTTTGATAAATTCTAAGTTGGACTCATTATTAGACAGTATTTGACGGAGAAAACTTTTTAGCTTTGGAGATTTCCGATGAAAGTGCGGTCGTAAAAGTCCTAATTTCTCGTGTCTTTCTTTGTGACAACAAAAAATAAGTTCGTTTCTGATATTTATCAACAATAATACTGGTCACTGAATTATGTCATTAGTGTTGTGTGAGTTGATAGTTTATCCATAGAAGGTCATTTTGCATAATACACAAAGGAAAAGTTCCCAGTATGTTATTTGCTCACACGTTTAGTGTTAGTCAAGTTATTGTATCATGTCCTAATGCATTTAGTAACAGTAGTGGTAGGTTTCCTAGATTTTTTTGCCTGATTGTGAGTTGGAATGCTATAAATTGCAATCAGGGTGTTATTTTCCCTCACTAGATTCTTCGACTCTGTTCAGCAAATTACCGATTAGTAAAGGGTATTTTTAACTATTCGTTTGACAAAACATATATTGAGTCTCAGTCTCCACTACTTTAGCTTGCAGTGCAATTACTTATACATCAGACATCACGTTAATGCATAGCATTCTATTTACAGTGGGGTATAGGTATTTAGTATAGGTATGCCAATTTTATGCATAGTAGCAGATTGCATATCCTCAGGAAAACGAACGTGGCTGTCCTAAAAATGGCTGGGTAAAGTAAATTGTAACTATTGGAAGACAATACTTGGAATCATAAAGATTTGATCTTTGTCGGGGTGTGCGTGTGCATGAGTAACGGGACATTTTACTTTGAACTCATACTAATTTTAGCTCTCGGCACATGGTGCCTATCAGAGAAAGAGGGAACGGTGGGTAACAGGATGCTTGTGGGACAAATCTAGGAATTGCATGCCGATAGTTTCGATAAAAGGAGTAATATTTGATTGCTTTCCGGTGTTGGCACGAACCTCTCCCACACCCACACACTAATACATTACGTGCTAGCTTAAAATTATTCTATGCACATGCTTTACGCACACATCTGTGTTTACTGTCAAAAACGGTGAGTGGACAATCAAGGAAAACTTTCGGGTGACTAGCTGAGTAATTCGGTAGAAATCTATGAAATCAAAAATCCCTGGCCAAACTCACATTTTTTAAGTGTAACAGCTACCCCGCCTTCGAATTGCACTTGGAAGTGGCTAATAGCATTTTAAGCAGAATTCTACACTGGTATCTTCGAAATTCTTTCGTAACTTGACTAATTAAAAATAGAATTCTCTGCATGATGTTGAACAATCTCCAGTGTTACCACCATGAAATATGCAAGATGTATCCTTACTATTATTACCAAATTTTCCGATTCCCTGATTGACGATAATACACATAAATTACGCCGTATAGAGCATGGAAATGAAGGCACGAAGTTAGGCGAGAGTTCTTGTGCTACGACGACAAAAGTACGAGATAAGTTTATATATTTTGTCAGTCTTGCTAGTTAGTGCTCTAGTACTTATATTGCATGAAATGGTACGCTGTATTTTTAGCATGCAATCATAAGCCGTTTCGCCATGCACTATTTCCAGGACAATACTTTAACGACGGGTGTAAACCACATCAATTACAGGAATTACGAATTTCGTTGACACAACATAACATGTGTTTTTGTACTTTACATTATGCACAAGGTTATTTGTATAAGTAATTGGAAGGATGTCGTGGAAAGCAGGGGTGATGATTAATGTTGGAGGTGTACCCATCTCGATGGTGCGTGCAGCACAAAAACTGAGAATTGGAATCCACTATTAATTTATTTAAAAAGATGAAATATTCAGCAAAGGAATTCTAGATTTTCTTCCTTTGAGTAAATCCTACTATTTCTTTAGTTTCACATTTACAAAAATGTACAGAAGAAATTATTGAAAAATTTTAATACTCGAACTTGCTATATGAAATTTCGATTTTTGAATTTGTAATTAATTGATCAGTTTCCTGAATATATATATTATATTTCCTATATTTCCAGTAAAATGACAATAAAGATATTAGTAGTAAAAAAAAGTCATTCAGATGTTGTTATAATGAGGAAAAGAGACGCCTTAGTAATAGGGTGTGGTTTAATATGTCCATAGAATAATAGACAAAATAATAATAGTACTCGTCCATACAAGTGATATTATAAGTACATATTGCTTTTATATTATTGTTTCAGATTGAAAGTGTCCAAACCGAGTTGTTCTTCGGGACGCATGGAGAAAATCATACACAAAGACTTACTAATGTTGAAGCAAAATGAGAATGACACTTTCAACAGCTACGAACAAACGGTGGCTCTGTCAACCGATGGCTTCCTCATTTGGGTCGACGAGACGGGATATTTAAATCAAATTTCCTACGACAACTTTTGCATTGACCAGTAAGCCGAAAAATGTAATCTGTTCACAAAATGCACAGTCGTGCATTTTGTAATAAACGAAAATAGAATGGCAATTTTCTGCTGTCAAAAAGTAATTGGCTAGTTGTTCGAGTGACAGTTGACTGAGAATGTCAACGTGTAATTTACTAATTAATCATTACTTCAGATGTTTTAACAAGAAACAACTTAAATGCATGATTACATGGCTCAAGGCAAAGGTGTGCTATTAAGCCTTTTATCGACTTTATCTAAATTGACTTTTAACTGTTAGCAATGTTTTCTCTAATTTTTCAACCTCACAGAGTATTTAAACTAAATTAAAGGTATTGCTGTCACATTTAAGTCAAAACATAGGTATTCCATTTTGTGCCAATTCAATCCGAATTCTGCCCCCGTAGAGTACTTTACCAGCTGCTGGCCATAAATTAACGCTGTCACTTAACAGAGACTTGAATAATTGCATATTTCCCGTATCCTTAATTTACATTGTCGGAAGACAACTTCAGTTAATGCTACGTTTGCTCAATTGGTTATATCCACCAAGTGTGTATTCAATCTGTATAAATTATGTAGCAGTACATAATTTATAGTTTATGTTTACCCATTTCTTCATTACACTACTTGGTAATAATATTCAAATCCATTAATTTCAGAGGTAGCTCGGCATTTATAGCCGTTTTGTGCCGTCCTGCTTGCGACGAGAGGACTCCGTGCGTCAGAAAGTGTTGCCAGGAAAATAACGTGATAGTCAATTCATCATGTATGCCAAGTAGTACGAAATGGAGACCTCATTTTTATAAGAAGCCATTTCAAGAAACGGAATATCCAAACTCGACACATTTTAAAATTGGAATTCCTAAATGTGCAACCTTGTATGATATCGTTGCACGGGAAGATCCATCAGAAAAGTCAGTTGTACTTATAACCTAACCTGATACATAACAGATTTTATTATCATTTTATGTTATGTACTTGTAATTGTTATCGCGTTTTTACGTGATTTAATATGCATTTTATTTACATGATTTAATAGGATGTTTCTTCTGCTGAATGGTACGTTGGTGCTGTACTCCGGTGGGAAGTCTTCATTCTTCGAGTCTGATAGATTCTGTTTGGATGGGGCCGGTTACCTGTCCAACTCAAATAACATTCCTTTTGAATCTGACTCATTGTTCCCAGATCCTTATGAGTTAGCTCACTACAGTGGTATGGAGTTGGATCAAGTCGCAATACTTTGTTACCCGGATGATCCAGATCACTCCGAGCCAGAAGTAAGAGCAAAATACTTCCGTTCAGAGTCGACCAACGGGCTACGGTCCCCCTAAAAATTTAAATTAGTATTGGTACGAAATTGAGGGAAGGGCGAGGGTGGAGCCAACCTAACATGGGTAAGATGGGAACCCCACCCCCGACTGGATACGCCACTGCTTCCGAAGAATATCGAAATGTAGAAATGGGCCATTAAGTCAATATATTATTGTCGTACATTATTTTATTCAAGTTTGTGTGCTAAAACCGATTTTTGCGAACACAATCGCTTATTCTTTCTGATTCATTGAAAGTGTGTTAAGAGTTGCATTGTAAAGAAGTGGATCACAGTTCACATTCGCAAACAAGTGAAGATGATGAATCACATGTTATCAGGTAACAAGGACCACATCGTAATCCCACGATAGAATCCCACATCAGAAGATTGTAGCTTGTGGTGGGTGGGTGACCGAGTGCGCATATGAAGCCT
>JABASC010003363.1:0-14411 GCA_019776185.1 Plutomurus gul
GAAAATATAAAAATTGCACTCATTGTGTTCTTCGTTGTACAGCCGTTGTACATGCCAAGTTGTAGCTGATTGCGTTGTACTTTATGTGTTCTTGTGACAGTGAAATTACCATCACTTTTGATAAAGTAAGTAGTGCCTAGTATAAAAATTGGAGTTTCTTACTCTTGGTAATTCGTTAACACGAACTTGTCGTTTCATTGTCAGATTTGTGGAACATTTTCTGTGTCACGGTGAGAATCGCTTAACTTAACTTTTCAAATTTTAGATTCACGTTCCAGCCGATAGATTATAGTAACCAACGAATAAGAATTCTGTCAGTGTCTGTGAACTGCAGCCTTGCAGCAAAATATTCAAATTATTTAGGATTTATTACTATTGTTTGGATTAAAAAAAACTATTCCAAACCAAGTCAAAACAATGCTACTTTCTACCGCCAGTGATTGTCTGAAAGTGTTTGTCCTAAATTTACAATCAATATATATGTATGTACATTTTCAAACAGTTGTATTTCCTTTACATGATTTCTTATTTACCTTCACCTTCACTACCTTTCTACGTTGAGCATATTGTTACTTTAGTTTCAAAAACTACGGATACATTATCTAAACGATTACAGATTGTGGATGTGAGTTCTATTATGAATTAGAAATACAAATCCTTGACCATTTAATTAAGCACGAAATTTATAGCCTGATATCTCCAATTCACGGAAATCGAATAACACAAAACCAGAGTCATACTTGGCACTGGCAACACAATATGTAAACTTGCGCTACCATCCTGTATCTCTTAACAAAATATTTGTACACTTTCGATTTTTTGTAGGTCAATCGTACGATTTAATTCGAAAAATACAAAGAGATACAAATTCTTGTAAGAATCTCTTCAATCGAACATAAACACCAATAATTCCTCACTGTTGATTATTTCGGACCAGATAATTTACGAATGTATAATTTTCATTAGCACGAATAATGCCTCCATACAACTTTATGAAGCGTTCTTTCGAGTAAGATTGGTTGTATAGTGTATAACTGACTTATCAAACTACGAGTATAAATTTGTATTTATTTCATGAAATCTGTGTACGTAATTACACATTTTAATAGACATGAATCATATGAATAGAAATTTAGTAGGTAGGAACGAAAAAGCAGCAAATATTAACATGAAATACGCATGGGGTGTTCGTGGGTAATAAGTACAAGTTGAAACCACAAGTTAATATGTACTAATGTTTAAGATGACTTTACTTGATGTTTCTCTGAAGAAGACGTTAAATACTCTTCCCATCTCGATTCTGCGATGTATTGCACATAAAATCTGCCATATGGCTGCTGATTGTAATTTTAGTGTGTATGTGTAGATTATGTAGTACACGTAAATATTTTATGTGCACTACTTGCATTGTTTCTACCTTCACGCTGGCTTGAGTTGATAATTTCCAACATGCATTTTCAGGTAAAGCCATACAGTCACCTCATATCCGACTGTTTTGTTGGAATTAAAACCAACTTCATGCCTTCATCAATGCGAGTTTACACCTACCATCATGCATTTTTAAGGGAATGTCTTTTTAGTTGGCTTTGCAGCACGAGGCAATGAATCAAGAATCGTGCAAATTTCATTTTGTCTTTAAACTTAAGTTGAAGCCAAAGTTCAGCAGCAGCATGTAACAAGTGTACCGTGCAGATATAAACGCAATTCCACCAAATGATACTACAGTATAATACATACAGTATATAACTAAATATAATTCAGTAGTAGCGGTAGATATATTTATTATAAGACAAAGGCCGTTATTACTGGCATATAACATTTTGGCATTTGGAAGGAAAAGAAATTCCATTTCAGGCTTGATATTTTGTATTATTTAACAAATATCTACACAAGAAAGTTTAAAGGTTTAAGTTTTATTTAGTTGCTCACGCGTTTCCTCGTTACGGTTTAATCATGTACGTTAGAAAATGCTTCTGTAGTGTGCAATGCCTTCAGATTTTGCACGCTGAGTGTTGGAAAATTAATATGACACGAAAGTGCCAACCAAACTTGAAGTCATATGAACAGCAAATGCATAGCATGAGGAATAGATTTGCACACACATCTTGTGTTTGCCATATACTATTGTATAGATCACGCTTGCAGTGCAACGATGTGAAGTATGCATACTAAGGCTTCAGATATATTTCAAATTTAATTTTTCGATAAACTTTGTCGTATTGCCTATTGCCTTACACCGCTTACATGTGCATCTGGTGGTTACAGTAATTACAATCGATTCGAGTGTATGCTATTTACTTAAAGTTTGCTCTTCGATTAATCAAAATTCACTGCTTAGTTGTTGATCCAATTTCCTTCAAAAAGGGTAAACTTCAGTTCATTATCAATCACCAACAAGAGAAATCAGTCAATTGATTCATGAGTGTATTAATTAATTTCCTGTGTTCTCAGATTTACATACAACAATTCATTCATTCCTCCATTGGTGTCGTGATTACACCAATCAATGCAAAATTGTGCATAGAGCAAAAGGAAAAGCAAGAACTACGATACAGCTACATGTTAACATCTGTAAATAATGCAACGTATGTAGCAATTGAGTAGCAGATGTTGTTAATGGAGAACAAATGATTACAGATTACAGTTGACACCCGACCCGTTGGTGATGAAAGTATAATAATTATTTTTATTTCTATTCCAATTCATTTTTAATGCTCAATCCTTTCTCTGTAGAGACGGTAGTACTCAACATGAAACAGTAAATTAGTTCCTACTCCGTGCATTTTACTTTTTTCCTTGGATTTTTTACTGCCATCGTACCGAGACCGACTGTATTTTACTCGTCGTTTTTATGAACATATTCTACACTGCGTTGGTAGTTTTTTTAAAATTAACTATAGAAGCTGTTCATTATTTGATATTTTGGCAAAACCCCTACCCCTGTTTACTCTGCTTCCTCCACTATTTAATGAATACAACTGGTGGATACATTTGGAAAAAATTAATGGATTGAAATGAGATATCTGCAAAGGCAGTGTAAAAACGGCATTTCTAAAAACTTGTATACATATACAGTCAGCAATTTAGTATTACCACTATTGACTGAATGTACAAGTAAAGCTGTACAAAACGCAGCCGCAGTAACAACTGAAATTGCAGGAAATTATTTGTTCCAAATGCATTTAAAAATGCGTCTAAATAAGTCTTAAAATTGTGCAAACAACAACCGTTGATTCCGATTTTGAACCTAAAATGCCGTTTCGTTTTGAGAATTTATGAATTATGGTGTGTAAGCATATAATCCCAGCGGCTAAACACGACATATGAGAAATTCTCAATTATTATTATAATATCAGAAATTTCAAGAGTCTGTACTGGTATGGTGTACATCTTTTGGCCTTCGACTCTGGTTGTGTTTGTGAACTGCCAAGGCATAAAATTTCCTTCTTTAAGTATTGATATCAGTCAGTATTGTAATGAAATTCTATCTGTGCCTGCCTGTGTGTTTTTTACCAGCACTACTACACTAACACAATATATCCTATGGTCATATCAGTCCTTAGCAGGAAAGTACTCGTTTTTTCAGCATATTTATAATCCGTAATCAGGACAAAATGTATTACGCAAGATTTGTACTTCGTACAAACACGTAACCGTAAGAGTAGCTTACAGAGAGATAGGGATTATAGAGAGTATAGGTATGTTGAATAGAGATAGAAATCAAACTACATGATGTCTAATAGATTTTTCGTGGAAACTGAATTCCACTCCAACTGTTCATCGACTGCAGTATACAATAGCAATGTGCAGCAGGGAGAACGTAAGAGCGTCTAATCATTTCGAATCTGTAATATATTTCTTTAAAAAACAGCATACATATAAATAAACTCAAGGGCACCTGTAGCCTATATTTGGATATCATATTACGTTACATAGTCAAAGCTTGCATGACGATAATAACAAGATATGTGTGCAGAAATTTGCATTAAACTTTATACACTCAAATCAAAAATCAAAGGTTAACTTCCTTATTTAAAAATTATGTAATGCTCGTCGAGCAGACCTCAAAGAAATGATGTTATAGCCAAAGGCAGCTGGCACATTTGTGGAATACCAGACGAAGAGTCATAACATAAAGAGCTTAGCATGGTAATAATCGTGCACTAGTACTTGGCTTGGCGAGCATAAAAGATATAAATTGATTGTTATCCGCCAGTTTATGTTCACAACATACATACAACAGATGGATTGAGATTGAAATGTTTTTGCGATTCGATAGTACTAAAATTTCGATGCCTGAATGTTAATTTCACTTACTTTTAGCAAAATATATACTCACGCATATTCTCTCTCACAGTCTCATACGAATTTTGATACACATACTTAAAATATTTAGAATTCATGATTCAACTCACTCGGGCCACATCAACTAAGACCCTACTTGCTTACATTCAACTCACTCACCTACATTGCAAAGAAATAATATCAAGTTAATTTCTACACACACATTACAAACAAGGCATAAATTCTTAACGACCAGAACGATTGCAGTTTCAGTTAAGTGTTATAAAATATTTATGATATGACATCCATGAGAGCTAAAACTGCGAACGTATGAATTGAAGATAATGCTCAAGGTAAAAGTAAGTGAGGCGAGCTGAAACTGAATTTTTGTGGGGCAGATGCAATTGATTAGGTCGTAATTCTATTTTTGTAACAAAAAGGCAGGCAAAAACTTTATAAATGTGAATGAGGAAGAGCAAATACAAGGCACAAAGCATTTACTTTACTCTTATTAAGTCTTAATTCAAACTACAAACTAACCTTCTAGGTCATTTGTCATATAGGTTGATCACAGAAAGTCAAGACAAGTCATGGATGAGATGAGTATTCACATTTGCTGTTAAAACTCAAGTAATATCGTACTATTATTATAGTACGATTATAGTACCGTACAGTCAGTTTTATTCAACTAAGTGAAGATGCACTACGAATTGTTGACGTATGGAATGACATGATATTTTCTGATTTTCATTTTGTTTTCATGTGTCAGACTGACCTATTTTGTTCCTCTTGAGTGAGTTCACCACAAAGGGATTAATAAACGTGCAAGTCTTCAAACTCTATTCAGGTCGATTAGATACGCTCTTGTTTGAATCAACCATCCTATCAACTATCAAAGGTAATAATTGGATGGCTGGTAATCGTACAGATTTGTCATTGTGTCCACCATACTAAGCATTTTCTCAATACCAGCACCAAGCATATTTTCAAATGCAACCAGTCTCGCTTGCTTAATTTTTCTTTCAGTGTGTCTCTTTAGCATTTCATCCACTTGTTCCGGTTCCTCAACAAATATTATTTCATCTGCTGTATTTATTTCTGAAGGTATTTCCACATTATCATCGGAATTTTCATAATGTTTCACCCCATCATCTCCAATGACAGAAACAGCTTTTCCTGCCTCAACTATTGTTGAGTTCTCCTTATGCTTATCAATTTTACCTTTCTTTGTTTTGCCGGCTTTTTCAGGTGCTTCCGGCTTGTGATCCTTCCTTTTCTTGCTCCGGGGAGTATTTTTCTTTGGTCCTACTTCTTCTTCTAATCCTTCATTAGTATCCCCCTTTGCACTTTTGTCGTCGGCTGTTTCTTCGAGATCTTCTAATTTAGTATTGCCCTGTAAAATTTTAAACCAACAAATTATGCCGAGAAATTATTTATTATGATTTTTTTCATTTTCTTGTGTAATTATTTTACTCTTACATCTTGGTCGATGTCGGTCTCCTCTTCACCTTCAAGATCTTCGGTTTTCAAAGATAAATCGTTTAGCGGTACAGGTTTGATTTCCATTTCCGCGCTCTCCTGTTTCTCTTGCAAGAGCTCTGCTCTATTCCAACCGGTAGGTGGGTTGGTTGTCTCGTCCAAAATTGGCAGTTCCCGTGCTTCTGCTACATTTGAGTTCACTGTCTCATTTGTCCCGGTTGCACTCTCCATTTCTAAACAATGTGCGATCCGCTCTTGGTGAGCCTTCTTATACATATGCTCCTTTAATTTTCTTTTGCGAAATTTCATCTGCAGTCTTTCCCTCTCGATTTTATAAAGTGGGTTGTTAGCGGCCGAGAAGTCTTCCTTGATAGAGTCCATTTTTTCTAAAATTCCATCAAAAACTGTCATCATATTTGTTTGACATGCCAAATGTTTTCGGGATCCTAAATTCGTATATGCAAATATTGGTGGACGAGACAATATTCGATTGCACTTGGCTAATGTTCGCAAAAGTTTTTCTATATTTGTCGTTCTGAAACGACTCTCGATAATGTCCTCACGATAGTTGCCCCACAGCAAAAAATATAAACTCTGGAAATGATTAACCTTGTGTAGATTCATACTTTTTATATTAATGTCGAAATGATAATAACGAATGCAAAAATGTACAGTGTGTCTGTATACCTTAATGGATAGAGAGCAAACATTCTCATCTTCCAATTCTAGTCTTTCTTCTGGAATCAAAGTACGAGTTAGTTTCTGTACAGTTTTCAGAGCTCTCTCAGCTATTCCATAATGATAATACATATCGGGGTTGTGGGTGCAAAACGTTAATTCCGGGGTTACTTTACTGTAAACAACAATGTTTAACATTTAATGGTATCTAAAAGTAACATCTGCATTAATTTGCAGTATTGTTTGTTGAGTTCTTCCTACAATCTCAACATTTTTCAACAAATTTTGCTAATTCCTGTGCTTATATGAGTCAACAGTTAGCTCATAATTCACACTCGCTCATAGACAAAAACATAATGAAATGGACAACGGCCAAAATAACATGTTGGTTGAATTTGTCATTGAAGCCAATATTGGAATTTAGAGAACGGTACCCAAAAGGTAGTGTGCAGATGTGTTCTGTTGGTTTCGTGTAGAGAGCTTGTTCCATAAACGAATCGATCAGATCAGCTCCTTCAAGTTCAAGCAGCGTCTTATTCACGGCTCGTTTCACGTTCTCAGGTTCAAGTCTCTCTTTTCCCATCGCCTGCCAACAAATGTACACAAAGAGGGAAGCAATCAGAAATTTTGCTAATGTCATTTTGTGATGTGAAATAGATGAGACGACAACCGCAACGACAATTACACTCTCACAGTGTACACTACACACATTCTGTCATTTTCAAGTGGTAGTAGCTCGTAATAAAAAAAATTGACGATAACAACATAAGTAATATCTATTCGTGTGTTTGGTAGCACAAAGCACACGTACAGCTAAAGTTGCCATCAAACCATCTCAAGGTTTTTCTTGGTATCGTGAAGGTGCTCTTGACAAATGACAGCATGTATTAAATAATTAACGAATCAAAGAAGTGTTAGGAAACGCTCTTTTTTTAACGAACTTACGTTATTATCTGTGCAAACTTTTTTGCAGTCAGGCTCCATACAAATTCCGGTGAGCCGAACCGTGTACTCTTTGTCAGATTCATCGCTCAGTCTAGGGTGTGTCAGCAAGTAAAGATTCTCATGACAATATCCAGGTGCTCGAGGTCGAAATATTATTGTCAATTCAATAGTTTGTCCAGGCAATATTATTCCCGGCATTCCCTGAAAATGGAAATCAAAAGAAGCTTCTCGCAGGAAATTTGGTTTTCTCCCGATGATTTCCTGTGGTGTCAGTTTTTCAGCAACAGAGGATTGACCCTGTGTTAGTTCTCCCTCAGATGCTGAAGTAGTGGAATAATGGGAAATTGAAGATGACTGAATGTCAGTCAATGACGAATTTGAGGATGTATTGGTGGTGGCCGTATTAAAAGTGTTGTCAGTTGTAGTCCGAGGGACATCCTCTGTTAGAATCTCTTTGCCAGCCGGGGCTTTTAGATTCATGAAGCACCGAGGGTTCTCTAGCATAGTTCTCATCGCCTTGCTCGGTGGGAATCGTAGCATTTGGTAGCGAATCGCGGTCGTTCCTTCGTTTTTTAGCACAACTAGTTGTGTCTGCTTACACTCTGTATCAATTCGAAGAACAATTACACGAATTAGATACAAATGAGATACATCACAAGAAATTGAAATGAGATCATTACGAGGTGATTGTATGATTTTACGTCGCCGTCAGTCTCCCCATTATACAGGGTTACCTATGCGCTTTTGCCTAACTTTATTAAATGTGTAAATTTTATGATGGAAAATAGTTTGTGGACGTATTGAGGCAACAAGGATGGGTTAATCTTTTACGGTATTTAGAGACATGTAACAGCTTCGTTACCCTTTGTATTTCCTTTGTCATACAGCAGTTAATCTTCACCGTGAAACCATTGCCATTAATCAAACCCACGCTGCGTGCAATTTCTAGCTACAGTGTCAGGAGAGATTTGTATTTGTAATTTCCTGTTTTTTTTATCATTTATCTGATACGCAGTCCTATTTCATTTCCATGGTCGGAAAAGTGTTGCTCGTCGTTTTGTATTCTGATAGAGCCGACTTATCTGTATCTTATGACAATATTGTGCTATCTATACTCCAATGTTTTACCACAGGCATTATGCGTACTCCTACTCATGAGCATGCAAGTGTGTGTGACAATGGTGACAATATACAACAATGTGACATACTAAATCGCTATACATTCGTAATCTTTAATAACAAACTTGCTTGGAGTGGCGGAGAAGGGCTTCAGCACTTCACAATGGTATTCCGTTCCGATGTCTTTGGGACGAGATTCTGGGGAATTAAACAAACCTTCATGGTCCAAGGCTGCACTTTCTGTATAGTTCCTTTTCGGTTTCTTGTAAGTCATTACAAGTTCAGAGGAAGCTCCAATAACTCGCAAAAAAGGACCTCTATGAGTATCCGTCCACCTAGAAAACGTTGCATTCAGTGAAATTCCTATTCATTGGACAAGCTGCTGTTTTATTGTTGCATTTGTTCCATTGTCACCTGCTTTCTTTTTCGAAATTGTCATATCCGCTGTCAAAAGGTCCGTCATTATCCTCGCTGATGATCAAAGTGGGAATTTGCAGTGGATTCATTGGATCATTCAATGAATTCTCCTCTGTTGCAGTCATTTTAATTTGATCCACTTGTAAAACGCTTTGAATAGTATCTGCTAGCATACAAAAGCATTCATGATTACAAACCGGCTCAATTTAATGATTTCACTTCATTCCACGTAAGCTATCTGGCTATCTCTTCTCCCGCACTTGAATTAATGTGCACAGTGCACGTGTACAAGGAAGTTGCAACGAGGTAAGTAAGGCAAAACTTTAAGAGAGTGTATATGCACAAGATTTTAACAACAGTAGAGAAATAACGATGTTATAGAGTTTATATGTTTCAAGGTACTTCTACTTACGAGTGTAATAACAGCTTAATAAATTATTATATTGGGAAAGAAATCTGACAATGATAATGTATAGGAAAGCCCCTGAAAAGACAAAGAGAACCTTGAATCACAACTTTGCTCTAGAAAATTTCTAACTTATCTAATATTACTATGCGCAATTAATGTTAGTATTACAACCTTCCCATTAAAGATACCGATACGGTTTTTGTACATATTAAATATATGTATATCTGTGGCATTTGCACCTCCACCGGTAACGAAATACGAAATAAATCTACGGCATAGTCTTTAAATACTGTTTAATTTTTAAATATAAATATTCATGAAAATATTAACGGAACAACAATACTTTACTGTATGGTTTATATGGCATCGTGGAGCATGACTGTCAGTTCATATACTAGCCCATGGAGGCTTGAATATAACTTGCACTAAGATGAAGCGTGACCGAATAAATAGATTCCTCGTATATTGTATGGGGTACAACTTTTTGGTATGGATGATAAAGTGCGAGTAAACTATTTCGCAGATTCAGCGAATACATTCTAAATTGTAAACTGAAGTCAAAACGCACGGTTGGTTTATCTGTAATGGCTAAACCGTGATTTACAGAGAGCCATATTGTACTATGATTCGACTTTACTTTTTAGTCCTTAACTTCCATTCGTGTCCCGTCTGTTTTCTACGTACATACGTTAGAATGTTATGTTATACTAAAGGAAAGCATAGCTACTTTCGGCAGTGGAAAAGATGCAAAATTGTAGTTTTGTACAGATCTATTTGGTTGAGTTAAGTTTGCTGAGAGAGAATATTCTACTCTCAGTTGTTACTGATAGTTAAAAGTACAAGTTTATAAAGAATGATAATTCATGGGGTTTTTCTTTTCCTGCGTAAGTTTTAAGGATGAGAGAGAAACGATTGTGTCGCATGTGCGTATGAAAAAAGTTTAAAATAGCTTTCTAAGTTAGTCGCTTGCTCTTGAAAATAAATACTTCACGTCTCATTTGGTAGTAAACCAGTGAGACATTGAGTTTGCAGTCAAGTCAACTCATCCTATGTACAGCAAATAACCGCTTGCCCCGAAGAGTTGAACAGAGCGAGAGAGAGAGAGAGACAACGAGGAAAGTCGTAAAAACTTTCAGAAAATATGACATACGGTCGTGTGCACGTAACTTGCCAATCCTACTTATTATTGTACATGTGCGTAGTTCCTACGCATAGCACCTCTTCTATGTTACCTACATTCTACAATCTACTCTTCATTTTAACTGTTGGCAAAAATACAACTGTCTTATCAGGCAAATAAAGTTTTGTTCTAATTCGAATATTTTCCACACAATGACTACACTTATTTTGTTAATACATGTGTACCTTCGTGTCTAATACTCCTTTCGGTTACTCCTGTCCGTTATACCAACAGTCTTCATAAGTTGCACAATTTCTCGTACTTCCTTCGTAGCAACAATTGTACAGTGAATGTGTAGCATTTGTCGTCCTGTTTGTACTATTGTACAGCTGTCGTCACATTGCAAATGCGTAATTTACTCAGCTTCTGTTTGTAGTCACTACAAGTGCTGTATACCTTTTCAAAATACCATAGCAATAACGATATCAGGGAGGGATGGGAAACCAACTTAAAAAAGAATCCGGTAGGATCTTTATATGTATGTATGTTCATAGAGAGAGAGAGAGTTTTTATTTAAAACACACTATCACTATTGTGATTGCCATTTGACACAGAATAGATGATGCAAACTACTTTGTATATCGACTGCTTTGTTCAAGTAGTCGCAACTTCAAAAATTGTGACAAGTAGATGGCTTCGTGAGTATTTGACATCCATTTAAATTTACTGAATCCTTACAGTTGACCGAGGAAAAGTTTTGTCTGTAATAGTAGCAGAATACATGCACGTATTGTTCGATTCAGTGGAATGTTGTACACTTAACGGACTCAACGTGATTTTGCAGCAGGTATCACAGTACAATTGTAACCATTATCTCACCCTATAATAATACTATGTTTATGGATAATTGTAAAATGTGAACTTTCTGTGGGTAAAATACATACATACATCAAGTTATTTCTTACGAGAAGGCAAGTGTCCATCCGATTTCGGATTTGTAAGTATAGATGTGTAGTGGATCCCCATACTACTAGTTCAACCCCAACGGTTTTCTCAAAATTCCTTGTTCATGATAAATGTAACCATGAAATTTTTCGAACATTAAAAACGAGAATTTCTTATAGGAAACCAAATAAAATCATTAGGTTTAAACAAATAAAAATGTACAACGAAAAAAACTTATCTGCCTAATATTGCGTGAAAGTAAATAGCACAGGTCGCTCTTCCTTGCTCGTCTATTCTTCGTCGCATATTTTGAATGTTATTTCCCATAAGAAATTCTCACTTGTTAATTTTCGAAATTATTACTTTTCTCATGGATAACAAAGCCGTTGGGGCTGAACCAGCGTGGGGACCCACTACACAGTTGAAATTCCGAAATCGGATGGGCATGTTAGAATAAAATTTAAAAAGCTCTCATAATATAATTAGCAGACGTTTTCCAGTAGTTCATAGAAAATGTGCTGAAAAAATTATTTACAAGGTTAAGCATTGAAAATGAGGTTCTCACATTATTACGTCTACAAATTGTTAGTTACGCATGCACAATTGAACTTTTAAGTATGTATATGCACATTAAATTATAGAATGTGCTTGTTAGCCTTAGGTTTGTCCAATTATTTCGTGAATAGTCACTGGCTAGCAAAACACAATGCGAATCTAGTATTCTATCGAATAGACGATACGTATTTTTAGACTTACTACAAGGTTGACACTAACATTTGACAAGGGTGTTCCATATTTATAATATAAAGAAGTATATTCGTGTATATTTGTACTGTTTGTAAAGTATTATTGGATCTCATTGTTAGGATGCCATATGTAGTCTACTCCAGTGTACCAATGGAGTATCTGTAAAGCGATTTGTACCTTGTCGATAGCAAATCCTTTATCCAGGATTAATAATGATACCACTATTACATTTTTAATCCAATGTTATGTACTGGATTGACATATATGGTTCCGCACACTTTCACAAATACACTTTACGCTTACTTGTCATGAATAACTACGTTATGTACCTACCGCCATATGAATGAAAACATCAATTACACATTTCAATACAAATTGTGTGGAGAAACCAGTTAAATCTGGTTTAAACCACTTCAAATTGTACACTGCGAATTCGCAATCATATTTGCTTTACATTTTGCTATAATGCTGTCCCAAACCTTCAAAAATCTACTTTGATGTTTTTGCTCGAATAAATTATTGCTGAAAATACAGACATTCGGGAAGTATCCAAATCGGGGTTATAAGGTGAATCAACTACCTATTCGTTGCTCTAGAATTTGCTTGCTATGGATTATCTGGAAGAGTAGGAAATCCTTCTCTTATTTCCCAGTCCTACAAATTAAACTCTAACGTTTCACCAGAATGTAGCATTATTATGTAGTGCACTATCCGTCAATACTACAGCACATACTAGAATGACTGTTTTAGGCAAGTAATTTATATTTACATTCTTACTGCATTGTAATTTACTTATAATCATTTCACTGGTAAGCTATAGTTGTTAATACTTATGTAGTATGCGAATTGTATCGATCAAACGATGGCTCTAGTAAATATAGCAATAGCAAATCTGCAATAACGAAGTGAGTACATCCAATTAGTTTATGGAGGATAAGTTTTTGTCATTCTCGTACCGTACAATTATATTACTACGGAGTAGGCTGAAGGAAGGTTCAATTTATTTCTCCTCAGTCTTCTTGTGCAAATAGACGGAAGCTGGTTTGTTTAGCATGTCTATGTATTTAGCAGAAACCATATGATTGTTCCATACCACAGAAAATTTGGAAGTCAATGTGTGATAATTTACATTGTGGGACACTTTATAGCCATGTTCCATATTAGCACTAGCCGAACGCTGGAGAATTGCGGAAGTAATCATGGAATTCGCATATATTATTTGTTTTCACATTTTGACACCATGATTTGCCAACATTTCACACTCCATACTGTACTATTACATTAATATATCCAATTGCAGCAATTTCATTTCGGCAATTGGTGAATGGCCCGACGAGAACAAAATGCGTCTGATATACTTAGTACCTAATAAATTCACGAACGCTATTGCAAATAAGTATGACGATTTCCCAACTCGGACTCGAACTCGAACTAAAGGAAAACGAAAATCGTTTATAGCATTTGCACATTGATCCTACAAGTCTATGAACTTAATTCTTTGTCTTCCTTAAAAAGTTTGTTTGTTCCCCTCGCGATCGATGAGTAATCAAAAGTCAACTTCCTAGTTGCACTATCTATGTTCTGCATGTAATAAGTAAAGGCAAGTCAGGAAAAATAATGAGCACTACCACAAAGGTAATCTGCACATTTGCAAATTGGGTGAGTGGGTAGGAAAAGTAAATTGTGAACATATACATAAACCTTATCTCCGTATGAGTACAAGTATTTAGAAAGGAAAGCATCGCTTATATCCGAGTATCGGCTTTTCATCGGTGTTCCATTCCACCTGACGCGCTGTTCTTCTAGAAACATTGTAATCAAGTGAATGTGTGTTTCAGTAACACATTTTCCCTTTCATATTTTCAGTCTTATTGGTTCACCTATAGACCCACTATAGTGTAACGGCTAAAGTTTTTCTCATCGGATTTCCTACACGCACGTGTGTCCGTTTGCAGTGTATTAAAAGCATTTTCTACACAATTGACAGTCCAGTCAATAGTTACGCACCTACTACCCTACAACTGAAAGCCGAGAGCAAATTACAAATATTTTTTATTCGTGCTACGTTCTGGTACGCAACAGGACAGTACATGTGCCCCGAGTAATCACAGTAGAAAATTTTGTATATTTTGAGTGTACAATGTTTGCTAAGAAGAATATACTACATAATTTTTATAAAATTATACCTGTATTAACGTAACTATTCAAGCAGTAGTAGTGCGTATCAAAGGTTATGTACGTGAATACCTGTATTATCAAATTAAATGT
>JABASC010003364.1:0-14409 GCA_019776185.1 Plutomurus gul
ACAAAGGTGTCAGTTCGTTCGTGTCTTACTCGTCCGACGAATGCGAACTAAAGTACAATTGCGGAGAATTCGTGTGCCAATTTTCTAGGTGAATAATATGATTTTTAAGTTTATAAATGTATCTACTTTATACATGTATCTACCTGCAGGGGAAATACTACAAAACTAAATATAAGAGAATGAGTAAAATCTAATGCCCATCTATGCTCACTACCCCTTGGGAAAAACCACAAACATTTCAACTTCAGAGATTAATAAAAGTATTTTATTACGGCTGTGGTAGTCTTAGAGTCGGTCAAAGTGGTGGATCAATTTTTTGTAAAATTTCAACCGACATTTTCGGCTTTGGCGCTAGAAGTCAGAAGTAGCTCCATGATCTCATCAAAGGAGCTAAAATAGGCTCAAAACGCCAATACTGGCCCTATTGGAGCTAATTTCAGCGTATCCAATTTTAGCGACAAAGAAGCTGATTTCAACGTAGTGGTTCTGACTGACCATCACATACATACATAAACAAAGACCGAAAAACAGTGAACTGTCTCTCCTTTGTTTTTGCTTTCCCACAAATGTAAAGGGCCAGTCTCGATGAACTGGATTTTGGCCAGTCTGAATAACCTATTTGTCAGTCTGTTTATGTCTGGGACTGCCAGTGCCAAACTGCCAATGCCAACTTACAAGAACAGATTGAAATACACACCATTGGCCATTGACCATACTAGTTAACGACACTAACAAAACTAACCTTCTTTTTGTGGTGACATTATTAACTTCAATAACTTTGGCGCGTGAATAGACATCTTCCATCCTTTTCAGGACGTTTTGAGAATTATTTCCATTTTCAGGTAGGCTCATAAATGCGTCAACATCATCGACGAAATCAACAACGGGAATAGAAGACGTCAAATTGGAAATTCGGGTAATTTCCTCGTTGCTATTTTGATTATTTAAAGTGGCCGCCATAATTTGTTCCCGATATGTTCTTTCTGAGTTGTCTGTGTCCTGTGTGCTTGCTAAAGTACTAAACTAGGTGTAAAGCAAAATATTGATTAAACAAACTTATTTTGTCAATACCAGAAGAATACATAAAACAACAACTCAAGTAAGTGGATAGAAAATTTGACTAATTTTTTTGCTTATTAATATTTACTCACCCGAAAAGTTGAAATTAAACTCTGTTGTTTATCGTTATAAATATTTAACGTCTTTTCTAAAGTTTAAAAATAATTATTTTCTTTATTGAGAGAACTTCACACCGCATGTTTGTAATATTATTTTTCGTCGCGGGCAGTAGTCCATTTCTACACTGGTTTGTAACGTAACCTAAAGATGACGCAGTTACATTGTTAAAAGATGTAGCACCAGAGCAAGTGTCACTTGGCCGATAGCTGACAATGATTTCTCGATACAGCTCTTGTTTAGTTTGAATCTTTGGTTCAATTTACACAGTAGGAAAAGTTTGCTCACATTTATCTTATTGAAAAGCCAATGTTCCGACAAATTTCAGATTTAATTTGTCTTTTGATTCGACGTTTCGGCCATCCGGCCTTGTTCTACGATTTTTAATGTTTAAAATTTCTTCAAGTTTTGGCGCAGATCACGGTTAAAATTATTTGGTAAAACAATATTATTATTATGAGTTATCTAATATTGGATTTTTTTACGAGGGGGTGCAAATTTTCTTTTGGGCCCCCAC
This sequence comes from Plutomurus gul, assembly GCA_019776185.1. Taxonomy (NCBI): domain Eukaryota; kingdom Metazoa; phylum Arthropoda; class Collembola; order Entomobryomorpha; family Tomoceridae; genus Plutomurus; species Plutomurus gul. Next base: position 1,694 of record JABASC010003364.1, read on the forward strand.
AAGGATCAACCACACCTACTCCGCATCCCCACAGAAATTGCATCCCTTGAAAATTCATGGATAGTCCCTACCTAAACAACATATAAATTAAAAGGCAAAAAGTGAAAATGAGGAGTTGACAGTAAACTGCAACCCTACGCCAATAGTATTGGCATTGGCATAGGCATAGTATTGGCCCAATACTGGATAAATAAGCTGATTGGATTATTCTCACAACTTTTATTCTGTCGTGCAACTACCTTGGAGCTATCAGCCAGTCTTATTGGCTAAGATTTATCACCAACTTAACTTTCCATTGTTCACAGTACAGCTTCTATAAATGTTCTTTGTTTCTTCGCCAGGTTTTAAATTCATTCTGATTCGGAGTATCCAGAAAAATTTCGTGATAGCATTTTTTCCCCTTTTTGAAAATCTTGGATTCAAAACAAGCACTTCTTCCATTATGGTTAAACTTCATGTAAAGAGGGGAAATGAAGGTCAATTCTTGTATGAAACTACTGTAACCGTACAGACGGACGAATTGATAAAAGATATAACATCCATATACAATGGACGTCTAAAAATTCTTCGAATCTGCTCTGGTATTAAGTTTGCATATATAACACATCTCATGCAAAATTATTTACGAAAAGATTTAAAGTAATACAATTGACAATCATTTCATAGAAATGGAGGAATTGGCTAAATACGGCACTTTTCTTCCACCGAATATGTTGGGTTTAAATGATGACCAGATTGAAGAATTGAAGCTGGTGGATGAGTGGGGAGGAATTTGTGTTCCAAGTGGAAATGATGATTCGAGTCTTTTGAACAGAGATCCAATTGGACGTAGAAACGGGAAGCAACCAAATGAGAAAATGCAGCACATTCTTCTGCGCACCGTTGGGGAAGCAAAAGCAGCAATCTCGGATGTATTATTTATTACTTCTTATATATATATCCCAAATATCCATATCTATCAGCATCCGTTCAAATAATAATAATAACGTTTTACATGCGTTCCAGAAAGCTCAGAATGATATCAGTCTAACTTACGAAATGCTTAAAGAGCAATTGGATCTTCTTCGAGGTGCTTGCACAATAGTGTACCCCATGAATTTGCCCCCTCATGACCCTATTCGTATGGAATTCGAAGACAGAGAAGAACTTGGGGGTACTCATGACTCCCTTCAGGTTCGATTGAACCATAGCATTACCTACTGATAAGTCTGATCACTATTAATATCCGAATACTCTCCTTGATAAAACATTTTTCTGTAAAATAGGTTATCCCATACACCCATGCTGAACTTTGGTTTTGTGGTAAGCAAATTTTGCCACAGAAAAAGTTAATGGATTTCATCGGAAAGAACGATAAAACAAAGGTTGTAGTGAAAATACAGAAGGCAGGACAGGGACCTCCCGCTAGAGAACCAATGATGTCCGAAGCTGACCAAAAGCAACTTATGCTCCACGCCTATAGGAAACAAGAGGAAGTTAAGGTAAGTTATTTTTGTTTGTGTCACCCTTTTGCTTTGCTTGTTCCAAACTGGTCAGAATAACGGGGTTGCAAATAAGACATTTTGTTACATAAAATTCTTTATTAATAGCGCTTAAGCTTTCTTACATGTAATAAGACATCAATCAGGGTTGTTTCCATTTTTCATATAAGTCTTTAATTCATAAATTCTTCTGATGCAGTAAAGGGTAGGTCGATACTACACACTCTCTAATATTCATAAAGCACCATAACTTGATTCAATCAAATCAAAAACTTGACTTGGTATTTATTGCTATTTGGTTGTTTACAACAAAATGTATCCAGAAGTGTTATTTGTAAGGGCAATGCTATTTAGGTAATTAAGAACTAAGACCCTAAACTTTACCATCGAGTTACAGCGATTTGAAATATTTCACACGTTCTATTTTTGACATTGAACTCTGAACTGTGATTTTTTCGGTTTCTATACAAAATTTCGTCTGTTATATTTATTAGTTACTTTGTGCAGCGTGCTGGGAGTTTTTAAATGTTTCAATAAAAAGTGTGTCAACTTCTGCAGTTAACTCGAAGAGTATTACTTATATAAACTATGAGATTCATCTTATTGTTAGTTAGTAATTAATATACGGCTATTTACATAGGAATGTATTCTGCTAATAATGGTTATACATTTAGACGGTGTAGCAAAGGCGGGTGGAAGATTTACTAAGTCCAAAACAGCGGTTCCGACACCGGTACAGCGGTTTTGGAGTTTAAAATTTCTGCTGAATGGAAAAATTAACCAAAATCTATCTACACCCATTATAATTAGTTAACCATTTACGTGTTTTAATGTATCATAGAATTTTAACATTGCATCACAAATAGAGTTCACATTAAAATTGTATTGTAAAAGCAATTTGATGTTTACATGGAGTCAGGAGTCATTCACAGCAAGATGCAAATGCAATTTATAAGGAGTGATCTTGTTTATTTGAATATTTTGATACAAATTAAAGTTTGCGGGCTCTGGCTGTTAGATTTGATTTAGATGCGTTCATTCTGGAGTTGAGTCGTGGTGGAGGGGATGGAGGAGATTGCCACCTGAAAATGATTAGAAATTAGAATTAAATAAAGACGTTTTTACTTAGATTGAAATTAAAATGGATATATTTATGTACCCATCGTCCAAAGAGTTAACACTTGAGACAGTTGTGTCTCTCGAGGAAATGGTTGCCAGCGAAGGAGAATTGGGTCTGTAATTAGAAAGTTTTCCTCTGGGTTGTTGGACGATTGGTTGTTGCGAGCTCGACTTGTCATCTAAATGTTGTTTCTTATCTTTTTTAAGAGGTTTGTCCAGAATGTCATCGTGAGATTTAGGAGTGTGGTAGCGAGCTCGACAAGGTCTCTTGTTCTTCCCTCGTTCTTCGCACGAAGGGCAGTACCAAAAGCTGAGAATAGAGATAGACACGGCAAAAAGAGATGTGGGGAGACCTAAAGATATGAGCAGAGGATAGGCTGTCTCTTGCCAATTATAATCTGTGACAACTAAACGAGGATTCGCTCGACTGTAATAACACGGGAACGTTCGGCCCACCTACATATTCGAATCATTATTAGCAAAGATTTGTTGTAATGTAATCATTGTAATTTAGAATGGCTGGTTATATTTGTGTAGTAATTACCTGTCCAAAGATTTCTCCATATTCATCGCATTTGACTCGAGGGGGATAGCCGCAACCTTTAGCATTAACCAATAATTGCGTGTAAACAACATCCCACCGTGATTCATCCTGCAAAAAGAAATTGTGCAACTTAAGTCATGAATACTGTACATAATGAAAATGTAAAACTTAGAAAACTTAAAAACATGACCATTTGGCCCGTTGCTCTAATTATGCACGAATTAATGGTGGGATTTCCCTAATGAGGTAATCCGAACACGGTTCACAGTAAATGACCTTCTGATCTTGAAATATTTTTACTACATTAAGTGGGCCAGCAGATAAAGTTTACACTATGATAACGAGCGGTAGCGTNACAGTAAATGACCTTCTGATCTTGAAATATTTTTACTACATTAAGTGGGCCAGCAGATAAAGTTTACACTATGATAACGAGCGGTAGCGTATCCAATTTGCCCCCCCCCCCCCCCCCCGCAGAACACAAAAAAATAACAGAAAGGATGGGGAAGGAGGTGCGGGGTGTGGCTAAATTTGGGAATTTTGTCTCAATCTCCTCTTAAACCTAGGTGCTTATTTTCAAGCCGGAAATAGGACCGGGGGCTAAGCGATGACCAGGTCGGTCTGTCTGCCTAAGAAACGACAAGACCCAAATATTTCAGCCGACACAAAACTGAATACATGCAGTAGAAATATCATAGACATCTATCTAATATAAGGCTATAATCTAATATATAATATAAGATAGATATTCACACCTGATCTTATAATGAGTTGTAATTAGAAACTATTTACGAATTTTTTCATACGACTTACCAGCCATTCGTGAGGTTCGAGCATTGTGAAATTCTCAACGGGGGCATATCCGCGTTTGTGTGCTTTCCTGTAGCTTACATAAATCTGGTGACATTGGGACGGTGTTGATGTGCACCCTTCACGGCACGAACTCCACAGTCCACATTTACTGAGTCCTGTTGCGTACGTGTAGTCGATGGTAACACATGTTGCCGCTTGTGGGTCAAAGTCTGCCAGTAGGGTGGAAATAGAAGGCTCAACCACCAATGGAATGAGAAAGAGCAGTGCAAACTTCGAAAAAATGAGAAAATATGAGAACATTTCATTGATTAAAGTTTGCACAAGGTACTCAATTCTATAGTGTGCTCTAAATGTTGTAACTTGGCCAAAAATGACCAATTGAATAAACATGAAAACAAGTTTGCAAAATAGAAGCGTCCGGTCAGGAACTTACCACACATATGCTGGCAATGATTCCCAAAGTGAGTGACACGTAAAATTTCACTTGTTCCTTCAAAGACAACTTCTCAGGAATTACTTCCGGTTCTGATTTACTGTTGTGACTGCCCCTATCTCTATCCAACGGTGGACCTCCATTGGTTAGCGGGGGTCCAGGCACATTTCGATTGGCCACTCCTTCGGATATTGTCGCTTTTGAGCCCAGGCGTCCTGGACACGCATGGTCGTCCCCTGATTGCGAGGTACGGCTTTCTCTGCGCTGATGGCGGTTGTTAATGGTTGAGGCGACGATTCCTGCTGCTCCTACCATAACGATCACTTCCTACTCCATCGCATCCACCAAAAACACAAGCCAGCAAATACTCTGTTAGTTCCTCTGTGTACTGTACTATCGTATAATTCGTAATAATAGTTCTGAAGGATATATTTGAAGGAAATCTTCCACTACAATCTGTCTAGTCTCTGTCTGTCTGTCTACATGAGTCTCTTCTACATAGAATTCTTATTATTTTTGAACTTGTGGTTGATCGAGCAGCAGCAGTTACATTGAACAAGTACAACAGTCCCTCAAGTTCCTAGCTAATATTTAAGGGTTTTGTTCTTTGGAGGTGTAGTATACTGCATACTACAAGTTTATAGTATAGTAATACCTTTGTATAAGTTTCTCCGTTACCTAATGAATACAGAATGCATTTGAAGGGAAATTTGGTTGCTAATAATGATTGATTGTTGTTGCGTAGAAAAATGGTTGACGGTTATTTTATATAGGATTTTTTTCGACGGGGGTATGATTGTATTTTTTTGTTTTTGAGAAATAAGGAAGAGAAATGGAAAGAGCATTTGGGTAGATGGTTTTAGAGAGCCATGGCTTCAACGGCTTCCTTTTCAAGGGCCGCTTTGGCATCCGCTCCACAACACTGAAAATAGAAATGTGAGTCGTCCCCCACGTGGATAATTCTGGTGCACATGATAAGTGTGAAGCAGGAGACGACTGCAAGAGTGATAGGAATGACGGAAGCGATCATCAGTTCCATCAGAGATCTCATTCTACTGAAACGGGCGACGACGAAATCCGACGAGTTAGGCTGGTGGTAACATTGAAATCTAGACTGTGTTCTGAGATCGTTACCGTCTCCACCGTATTCCGAGTGGAACTTGACACATTCGTCCAGAATCAGCGAGTTGACACATCCATCAAAGTTTATCATCAGTGGGGTGCTGTTGAAGATGAGGAGTTCGGGTTCTGGGGGTGCAAACTGTTTATTCTCGTCGAGAATCCTTTCGGCTTCCTGGTGGCTCTGAACGAGATGAGTGATGTTTGTGGTGTTTCCAAAGTAGCCCGGTTCCAATAGGGTTCCATTGAAGCAGTCGGTGAGATGGTAGAGGCTTTTATCTCCGGTAATTTCCATCAGAGTTGTACAAAACATCATGAGAACGGGGTGATCCTCAGGTTGAGTAATACTTTTCAGTTGTAGTGGCCAAATTTCAACGTTTTTGTCAACGTCCACGGCTCGGGTGCAAACGGCAGAAAATATTACATCTCCTTGTCTGATGAGCACATCTTTCTCACCTGTTTTGATGCCAATGCACCGTTTCTCGCACTTGAATGGAGGACGAACCTTTGCACAATTTCCGTAATTGCATTCGTACAAACCCTCCAAATTCATACAGGCTTTCTTCGTGTTGCATAGAATGGGGGGATCTGTGGTCGTTAGGTTACAGGTTAGAACTGATGTTAGATTACGGCATCTGGCTCCCGTTGTTTCTCCGGTGGGTGATCCAACTCCTTTTGAGCAATTGAATATTCCGTGCAATTCACGACATTCAGCTGATATGCAACTAGAAAAACCAAGAAAAGTCCATTGTCATTAGAAAAAGTTTCTTTTGTATGTACCACAAGCTCTAATTATTTCCTTTACGAATTATGTATGTACAAATATGAATAAGAATATTTGTGTATTAAGAGGTCTTACTCGTAGGTTTTTTTGTTTGGGTCGATTCCATCGCACCAGATCGTATCAACTGAGTCACATCCTTCAAGTCGAATATTACTTCCGTTTCTTCTGACGTCAACTCTGATTTGAGTGCAACTACCTGATGATTTCGACAAGCACCATTCCCCACAAGAGCTATTCCCATAATTTATTTGTTGTTTGTTAGGTAGAATTCATACAGAACGATGATAATTAGATTCTAAATTATTTAAAATAATCAAATTACCTCCAAGAGGGTCCGGCGCCCTCCTCCAGCTCACAATTGGCAATAGTCAAATTTGACACTGTGGTACACATGACGGTGTCTTCTGAAAATCCAGAGTTCATTAAGCGGTACGATGGAAAGTAGACGGCCACGGTGAGGTAGACGATGCTGACGCAACTAAGAACCGCTGTCAGTTGACAAATGCAGATGGTCAGACAAATTCTCTTTTCGAATGGCGTGTTCATCTTTTTCTGCTTATTCACGTCCCCACAGCAGATGAATTTACACGCCTCTTCTTGGCTTCACTTTGGCTTTCACGAAAATAGAACAGGGTCTGTGCTATTCTTGGTGTAATGATTGTCTTGATAATTTCGAACAAGTGTTTCGTTTCAGATATGCATCGTGGTGGTGGCAATGACTGTTGAGCCCATTTTGTGTCAATAGATAACAAGGTAAAAAACTGGATTCCCAGTAGTGGTTGTGTAGTAATGGCAGTAGTAGGTCATTGTAATAGAGTGGGCCGTTGTGTGTGGAATGTAATATTATTAGATTTCGTTATGGTGGCTACTACATGGAAAATGGCTTAGAGGGAGCAATGCTAATGGTTGGAATGGAGTTTGTGGTGGAACTTCGTCGTCAATGTGAAACGAGGTCGGCGACGCAGGAGCATCGGTCATGAACACTCGGAACAGCGCATTATGTTATTTCCAATGTAAAGCCTAGGCTCCGTCGATCAATAGATTTCCCTCTCTCTGTCTCTATACAGGCGTTTCCTCTTCTTTATCCGTCTCTCTCACTCACAGTCTCGCTTTCTAGCACATTCTCAATACTCTTTTTTATACAATGGTGCCCATGGTATATTCCAATTGTGTACATTGTAGTAATAGCATATTTGCTCTCGTGCGTGCTACATCCAGCCAGCCTACCTTCCCTACCTACCTACCTGTCTGGCTGGCTTTCACTACTATGATATGTTCATGGGTGAAAACAACGTTTTGCTAGGCTGAACTAGATTGGACTTTACTTGACTGCAACTATTTTCCTTTCTCCGTAAACATCTACTATGCTTCAACATAGCGCAATACTGTAATCGTCGACTCCTTATGGTCATTCGGTTCTCTGTCTGCCTCTTATTGTTTTCTCTAAATGTATTCCCATCTATGGGCTTAATTCCTTCCTTATAATTCACGCAATGCGTTCCCAATATATACAGAATTGAAATTGGGAAATTTCCTGAGCTCAACTACTTGCTTTTGACCTCTTAGTCTGCTTTCACCGTATATTTATATATAAATTATTAACTATCATACGGCGTCCATGTGCCTACGAACTATTAAAGTCAAATCTCTAAAATTAAATTCATTATCTAGCAGCGACGGTTACTTTTAATAATGCAATTGTAATATTCTACATTTGAAGTCGCTTTACACTACAACGATGAAAAAGCTAAAATTCTGTAGTTTTACCCCATGTTTACATATTTATTTAGGATTTTTATTCCCGTGGATCGTTGGCAAACACATATACGTATGATTGAACAAGTAAGAATTTAGAGTACTTGGTTTGGTTCAAAGTTTGGCTATTGTGCAATCACTTTCTTTTTTGCTCACTTAATACGATATGAATCAAAACTTATTTGCCTAATTTATGTACCACGCTTCTCACTCTATTTTTTCTGATGCATTACGTCTATCACCATAATGTAACGGACTGCCGCATTATGATAGGACAATAAGTGGATAATCACAAAAACATACCTTCAAAGGTTGGTGTTGCTGTTGGTCCTCCTGATCTTTGACAAGCCAGTCGCCTCGCCTATTGAAAAATCTACGGATGAACTGTAGGAAATAGATTTTGAATGCTGCAGTGGGTGGCTCACCGGATGCCAAAAATTATAACTGGAGAAAGTCGGAGAAAGTCAGTGTGGTTGGCGAGGGATACTTCCACTTTCTCCTTCTGCGTTGCTTTTTAAATATTTTTTCCTAGTGAAGAAGCGTATTATAAACTTACAATTTTTTGAAATCCGTCATCACAAAAGTAAAAAAAATTGTACGCCAGTCGCCTGGACTGAGCGCAAAGTTACGTTGAATTGACTTATGGATTTCCCTTGTGTTCTATGGACGAATGGCAGAACCAACTTTATTTTTTTATCTAGAAGGCAAGTAAATTGTGTGAATAAAGAGTCGACCCGGATTCGAAGGTTTGCAATACATGGCACGCCATATAACGATGAGGAGCGACGAAAGTGGTCGAAGGTTTCACCGCTGGAACGTTAGAGCTGTCGTTGGATGGTTGGTAGACCCGAACATTTAGCAGAATTGTATGCAACAATTTTCGCAACGATGGCACGGCAATGCCCTTTTCACTCGTCAACGTAATCACTTTATAACATTGCACACTGTAAGCATGCAGATCCTTACTGTGTACACATTAATAAATAGTGGAAAGCTAAGGAGCAAGCCGAAAATTCTCTTTGTTCCTTTTGCTAAACACTGCCCCATCAACATCTCTCCAAAACGCTTTTACCTTCTTTTCATGTAGAACCCACACTAAAATTATATGTGGGTCCCTTAATGTACAACATCAACATTTCTCTCTCGAAGAGAAAGGCACAACAATAATATTTACAGAAACGTGGAAACGGAATTCTCTAGAGCTATTCATAATTTCAATTATATTTCTATATTATTTATTCACATTGAGTCAATGCTCTCACCGTTGAATTGATACATCTATCAATTGTGTTCTTTGGGTGAACCATGTTACACACCAAACACTACCGACTATCTGTAGATCCTAAAGGTTTAACTTACATTTTGATTATTTATTTCCTTGAACGGCACTTTAAGTGTTTAACAATGTTAATGTTTCTTTTCTACACACAGGATACACTAAATTGATTCAGAGTTTGTGAGTTAATACTTTCGTAGACAAAAATTAGATTCGGGGAAAGGCTGCATGATTCATTCATTGATTTTCTGTTGTTAGCTTTCGCAAGGTCTGTCTACTCAACCACACATTACTTATACATACTTAGGTACATATTATTATATCTGTACACTGTGTTATTTTCTATGTATTGTTCTCAACTAAAGCGGTACTTTTCACCTAAACGTTTGATTGTACTTATTTGCCGAAATGTTTTGTTGTATGCATTTGGCCAGCTTGATAATATATACCTATACATATAGACGGGTGAATAGTAGGAATGTATGGATGATAAAACGATAAATACGCATAGCGTGAGATTCGAATAATGGACTGCCATTACAATCATGCCTGTTGTTGTATGCCTACAAATTGTACATAATAAAGTGCACATATTTACATACATTTCCAAGTGACAACTGATGCAATATGAAAAATACGGGTGCGATGTCAAATACGAGCACATCATGTACTCTGTCTGTAGTATGTAGTATGAGTAAGTTGGATATCCTCATTGAATTTCTACCAGTACGTGGTTCATCCCAAACAAAAATAAAGAGGAAAAGTTGGCCGTCTGCCCGGCGTGGGCATGTATGTAAACTTTCGTATCAGAATATTGGATGAGGGACAGTTAATAATTGGAGCTGTGCAAATGTAATAGCAAATGTGGCTACGTTGCGCTAGTGTTTGTGTTGGTGGTGATATTCTATATATGACCATGGATTGTCATTGAATTTTTTATCTTACTACCAACACACACAACACAATATATTATATTAGCAGAGCAGCATGTTTGCATACAAGCAGCACGAGCGTATTAGTTCGTGTTTCGGGTGTACTCTCCATCTATTTACTAATAGGATTGCATAATGTCAGCAAAAAGCAGCCAGCTCTCCCTGGGCAAGTAATGTATGGGTCTCGAGTGAATGAAGACTGACTTGTCCCTTGCATATCGTGCACATACCCCATTAAAAATGTCCAGCCAGCTAAACAACTAATTGTGAAGACCCATTTGGAATTCAGAACGAATGCATAAAAATTGCCAATTCAATATGATTGAATGAGAAGAAGTAGACACACCCAAAAAAAGAGTCAAATCATTTTTATTAGTACTCACATCAAACTGCACACATGTATTATTATTCCAGTGAACTGTTGAAAAATTACTGTGTACATATTAAATGTGTAGTATGTTACTTAGTTTCATACTACTGTAGTAGTATTTAATACAATTAGAAATGTTTTGTTTGTCCAGGCCACCAGCAACACCATTGACGATTTATTATCTCTACATCTTGCTTTCTTGAAAAATTCATGAGTAGATGGATTAATGTGTACGTAGGGAAATTAATAAGAAAGACTATTTTGAACATTTAAGTAAACATAACGTAAATTAAATAGGTATTATTTAAATGGTAGTGTACACTTTGATAATACATAAATGTGATTAGCAAAACAGAAGTCCTCTCCAACGACTACTGTACTACAATTTAATTAAGCATTCATTGAACGGTATGACAGCTACGGTTGCGTTGGTTCGCCGAGTTTCCTGTGAGTAATAATGGTTTGTTGTCCAGTTAACGTGTTCTCGGATGAGAGCTATTTTGGGGAAGAACAGGGGAAGTATTCTATTGCGGATATGAGATGAATGGTCTAATGCACTACGCAAACATTATAACATGCACCGGTATAATGAGTTGTTAGTTGTTGGGAATGTTAGTTAATGATTCCTTGTATGGACTATTGGAAAAGTTGCTTTCTCTCTATTCCTACTACCCTTGTATACATGTTCACAATGTACTACACCTACTATTCCATTGTATATCGTATAGCTATGCTATAGGATAGAGCTGCTGGACTAGTCTAGTACCACCACCTTTGCTACCTAATAATCGTTGTTGTGTAAAGTGTGTATACCAAAGGTGGAGAGAGAAAGAGGGAGATATAGAATATAAAAATGGAATTCGGTTTGGCTGGATAGGGTAGGTAGTAAATTGTGGTCATCAGCCTTCCTTGAGTACCTTGAGCAGCATAATATAGTGGAAGTGCCTGAAATAAGTATAGGCTGGGATGCCGCATTGGCCTTGATAGGGAAATTCGCCAATGCAGGGCGGTTCACTTCAGTTCACTTCACAGTAACTTCTCCACACTCTCCGTTCGTCAACTCTGCTCCGTGTATACACATTACAACTCTCCTGTACGCCACTACATGCCAGTACTCGCTCCCTTCTAATTCTCTATACTACTGTACTGGTAGAGTCGCCGTCGTCGAGTCCACAATCATTCCTTCTCTCTCTACGTTTTCTCCTTTCTCTCTCCCACTACAATATATGCATTCTACTTGTAGTGTAGGTATTCACGCATTGTACTTACTTCTACATGGACAAATAATATTAGTGGAACGGAGGGGCTTTAAATGCAAGTGTGAGTCTGAGCCAAATCAAAGGGGATATTCAAGGACCACGTTAAAAAATATCGACAAATTTTCGCACTGCTTCTTCTTCTCTACAAATAATGAAGGGAAAACATTCTCTGCCACGGAGTTTGGCTGTTGACGGGATTGGTGGACGGGCCCGATAAGTTGTATTCGGTGAAAGACACGCGATCAGTGTATAGAATTGTACCATTGTAGTGGTGAGCCCTCGCCCACGGTATAAGCTCGTTCTCTTCCTTCAAGTCTGCCACAATGAAACAGTTTTTCTTCGACATCTTTCTCCCTGGTTGTTATTTTTCCCTTCAGAACAAGGACAAAGCAGTGGTTCGGATATGATATGCCTAATTTGTTGCTTTTGGTGACAGGAACTGTTTCCAACAGACACATCATTCCTCCGTGAACCTACCCCAACCACAATTGCGATATATATCACTACCTTATCACAAATTATCCAAATATGGTAACTTGTGACTACTGTTTATTTCATGTACGAGCATGTACAACGTACTTGTACTTGTATAAATTACTCACAAGACATGCATTTTTATAGATTAGAACATGTTAATAAATTTTAAATAGGGGACAGTTGCTGTGTTCAATTGTACAGCACAATTAAATATTTCCGATCAAAGTATTAAGTATATTAAATAAATTCAACTTTCTCCGATCAGTATCTTCAGAGAACTGCTGACTGGTACAACGGTTGTTGGAATTGCAGTGAGAATCAGCTAATATGAGGGAGTAGTTTATATGTAGGAAA
>JABASC010003365.1:0-14406 GCA_019776185.1 Plutomurus gul
AGTCTCTCACTAAATTGCTACTTTGTCAGCTACCAGGACTAAAAGTTCGCCTAACCTAACACTTTATAAGTTAACACATACTGCCTTACTCCAACCGCGGCGATGTGGCGATGTGGCGATATTTCCCTGCTGCCTAAGTCCAACCGCCTTATCTTTGCTAATATTATTCGTGTCAAAAGAACCAAGTGACAGAACAGATAAGTAACGATAAGATAAAAATCGCTGCTATCTATTACGCACGCGCGCACGCGTTTTCGAAACTTGTGAAAAATATACCACTCAGCGCACTGTCGTCGAAAGTACAAAACTACTCCTAAACAGTAATTACACCAAAATAACTCTGCTTTCTTCATCATTAAATAAACAATTATTATTTTCATCATGAATTCAAATACTATACAACATATTATTTAAGAGATAAAGACTAACAAAAAGACAAAGAAATAATTATGCCAATATGCGTGTGTGCCAACTTCGTAGACAAAGATTATAAATTACGTTGAACTTTGAACTGTGTTTATAGACGAAATTCTGCTTCGTTCATGGACTCTGTTAAAATTAGGTTTGAAATAAGTTCATTAATTATAATAACAAAACTACACAAAAAAGTAAATGATCACTTAATATTATTGCTCTCTCCAAATCTTTCAGCCATCGCCATCAGTCAGTACCCGCAGTCCGCAGTCCGCATACAGCATAATGAAATGATGAGCTTGGCTTATCAAATCGATTTGATTTAAATCAAATCATTTTTATTTTGCGATTGCGGACAATTTACACACAAATCATTTATAATAAAATAGCAAAAAATTAACCTTACCTACATATGTATGAAAGGTTTTGGTTTTTCCCTCAGATCACTTTTCACTGCATATGGTAGTGGGGTACCAATGGGTACCAAATATCAAATGAAAATGACTATTAATTTATCCGATCCAATTTAAGTCCATATTATATAGTTGCACATAGATGGGCTGCTGAATTCACTTTGTAAAGCTAGTTCAACAAGTTTTACTCGCCTCTATTCACACACGGTTCCACATGTATTCGACTTCCCCAGGCAATACAGCTTTGTAGTTATTTTTGATAAAATTTATACCAGCAATAAGCTTGTGCCTTTTCATTTATTGTTGTTTGCCAAAGATTTTCATCTATGAGTATGAAAGTAGGATCCTTTAAAATGCAGTTCAAACAAGTGGGGCCGACGCCTTTGCCCTCATCTTTTCCATATTGCTTCCCTAATTCTTTACTTGTAATGAAAAGGTATCACAGACTATTGAGAAGCATTTTGAGAAGTACTATTTCTAGAAAAATATGTGAAAAAGGAGCCGCATTATAAAGGATTCGTGCATACATACAACTCTACGGTTTGTAGCTTTTTGTGGGCAGTGCACTTTTTACGTCTGACATCATACTATTAATTTAACTTAATAATGATAAGTATTGGGTTAATTTATCTAGTTTAATAGTTTAAGATGTCAAAACATTCAGGTTTTTCGACCACGAAAACAACTTCACGTATTTAAAGAAAAAATATTTACGGTTTTAGATGCCCAACTCTGCCTTTAATTCGCAATCATCGTAGTCGTCTTCTCGTCTTTCTATTGCAACATAAGATAAAATAAAGCGCCACTAAGCAAGGAGGTCTTGAGAATATTAGAATGAATTGAAGGGCTGATTTACAATGCAATCGTATTTGTTCGACGTGGCAAATAGCAAAGTGGTAGGATTGACGGACTGTGGCTGGCTGTGTTTTTAGTCTGGTCTTGTCCTCTTGTCTCTTGTGGTGTTCAGTGTTCCACATATTTCGAATAATCTAATCTTTACAAAACTATTGCTTTGTTTCAGTTTTTCTAATCATTCTGCCACAGAAGTTATCAAATATTTAAAATAATTTCATAAAATATCGTTGCAATCTACATTATCAATTATGGGGATCGTGGACTGGTATGAAGGACTTCATATGGTAAGTTACAAACAGTTAGATTTCGCTTTCTGAAAAAACATTAAAAAGATTTGGAATTTTTTACGCGGGTTGGACATTGGCACATTCTACGTAGTAGAGATAGTCCATTGACAAATATGACAAATAAGTGCAACGGATTTGTATTATTGACAAATGACAAACACAAGGATTGGTTGGTGCATAGTGCATACACAATAATACTCATGCAAGGATGTGATAGGAATAGGATAGGGTAACTATACAAAATAATGGTGACAAATATTCTAAATCTAATATGGATTTTAATTTAATGCGGTAAATGCTAATTATAATCTTGTTCAAAACGATAGTATAACATTAACAGGCAAAACCATAGTAAAACCTATCAAAAGCTCCACATAACTAGCTAAATTGACTAAAGATTGCACCGTATACCGTATTAGCCTCGCTTCTAAAGATTATCTCTAACACAATAATTATTCCTATCCTAAATTTTCTGTTCGAACGAAAACTTCATTTGCTGTTTAATGTGTATAATTGACATAATATGTTAACAATAACCAAATAAGTGTGTGAATTATTATTTTTCATTGTGTATAGGATTATGATGGACAAGCGAGAGCAGAAAAACTGTCAAGGATAATCATACTCCTATTTGGTGTAAGTAGCATGCCTTCTCTGTAAACTGCTCTGAAAATGAACTGAAAATATGTGTAATTCTTTACTTATTGTTAGTTAGTTTACTGTTACTTCTGTTTTTATTTCATTGAAACACTGATTTGTAGGCTGTTGGCTTCGTGTGGGGCTACATTATTCAGCAGTTCTCCGAAACAGTGCGAATTTTAGGAGCTGGCTTTGTGCTGGCCGCAGTGGTAAGCTAGTATTTTTGATACTTTCATATCACATTAATGTGTCCACCTTTTAACTAATTGTTGACATTCCTGATATTATATAATAGCTCACGATTCCTCCATGGCCCATATACAAACGAAAACCTCTTCAATGGCAAAAATCTCGCCCGGCACGAAATGGGGAGGCTGATACACCCGACAGCAAAGAAAAGAAGAAGAAGAAATGAATTTTACATGTTTAACCGTAAAGTGATTATGGCCTGGCCGCGAAATATTGGATTCAACCGAACGTTTACATAAACTGTTTAAATTACTGTTGTCAGCAGTATAGGTTGTATAAATTACATGCCAATTATGTACGTATAAATTTTCTACGTATTTCAGTGTTTATTATGAAGTTGAAATAATTTCATGAATTTATGATTCTAATATATATTCACATTTTATTTACCTTGTATGCTCACACTACAGTACCGTATGCAAATACCTCATTATATATTATCATCAATATATTAAAATCATGAAAACCAAGCATAATAATTGAGTACAACATAGAGCATAGATCTGCAAAGAAAAGTGTTTATTCTTCATAAGGAATTCATTTTTCTTTCTTTTGCCACAATACAAAAAACCGATCTAAATACTTAGTTTAATTCAAAATTAACATCCATAGTGAATGGAACACTATTAAACTTAACAGTGAATCGTGTGTACTTTACGAAAGCAAATATTCGATCACGCTTGGGAAGATACTTTCAAGTTAACGAATGACTAGCTAAAACGGTCAGTTATGTTGCGTAGGAAAATCTTTTATAAGTACTCTTCATTTTAATTAGTCTTTTACAAAAACATTAGATCATCTGATTAATCAATTCAGTTGACTTACACATACTAGTAAACGAAAATGTGGCAACCATATAGAGCTCTTACTACAGTGAGGTCGCCCAGCTCATTACCTCATGTTGTGCACTGGTTAATTAATGCATGGAAAGTCGCTGGGCTACCTCACTGTATATGGCACTAACATCATAGATCATTTGCAGAGAGCTAGAGAACTTTGTCATATTTTGTCCTCAAATTAATACTAAATTATAGGAGTACTTTGAAGTAATAAACAATAATTCATCGGTCCAAACTCACAGAATGTCATCGAATACAACATCGATAGAAACAAATATAAAGGGAGAGCAAATAAATTAAATTTGCACACATTTCGTTTGAGCGTTGGGGGAGGTTGCTTAAAATTTCAAACAATCGAAATCAAATATCTCCCGAGTTCACATAGACCGATAATTGCGATCCAAGTTCTTCGAATTGTCTTCTAAAAGACTGTTTTCGACCTTTTTTTTTACTAACTTATAAAATTATGATTAAATAATGCCTTCTACAAATACATTCTGGGCAGATTAAGTACTTACTGTCTTACAATCGTAGCGTCATATTTAGTGCTAAAAATAAAAAAACCGTGGAGACTAACAAAGTACTTGTAAGTATAAATCGAAAGCTGAACTGCTTAATAAGTACCATTATTAAGCACTACTGTGTTATGGTTATATCATGTACATTCATTACCACAATAAATAATTAATTGAATGTTATTACGAAACACGAATTAACAAAAATCAGGATTACAACTAATCTTAAAGACAATAAAAAATAATGTACTAGATAATTCGAATTAATTGCTACGTTTTACATCAATAATACTATAAACGGTAACTTCTCTGTAAAGTTTGCTTCTTTTAACAATTGTTAGTAGATTGTATGCGAAACTGTGATCTAGTGTTCTGATATTTTAAATTGAGTCTATTATCGCAAATTACTTATATTTAAAGCATTGTTTAGCATAACTGCATGACGGTTTAAACTGCTCTTGTCTGTATACATCTTATTGCAACCGTTATAGCGTCTTCACCGATATGCGTCTGCAAATGACATCTTAGGCTGCTTGAATTGGCAAATTTTGTTAGTGCAGTCATATGTATTATGAGTAAGCATAAAGTTTTCTCCAGAATGAATCCTCGTATGTGTTTTGAGTATGGTGAACTGGAGAATTGCTTACCTCAGCCATTATAAGGGCAACGAAATAGTTTAACCTCATATATGAACTTTTACTAACTATACAGACACATTTTATTATATTTACCACTGAAAGTTATTTATATTTAAATAATTTGATCAAATTTGATCCCAAATCTGCAACCAAAACGGAGCCTGAGCATACTACTGTAATATCGCTTGGCCGTTTTAGCTTTGAGTTGAATGAATCGATCGTTGAAATCAACATGTTATCCTTAAAGACTTGTATAAAACTCTTTGTCTTCTCAGTTCTAGTCGCAATAATCACTCCATCTGAATCCACAACAACACCTCCAAATCTTCCTTTACCCGAAACCTTTACTTCGCGGTCCAGTTGTTGTTGCCCACTCTCGATGTTGCTGATAATGAAAAGGGACATATCGGCTACGACAACCGTTTTGTTATCTGGTGCAATAGCAACCCCTCCAAGAAGACCAAAATTATCACGTTTGATCGAATTTTTATGCTTGCCCTCAGAATCGAAAATGAAGATTGTCCGTGCTCCGTTGTCACAAACGTAGATATTTCCTTTTCCATCTACAGAAATGCCTATGGGCTCTACGAAACCAGCATGAGTAAATGTGGCCACAGTGGATCCATCATTAGGAGACATTCGAGTAACTTGCTTTGACCTAAAAAAAGTAAGATTCTGTTTGAACAGAGCAGTTTGATAGTTCAGGTAATTTTTTATTGTAAAATTGGTGTAATACGATGTGTAAATATTACGTAAATTCCCACCACTTGTACAAACGATGACAAAATTTATTGTTACGTCTGCTTTAGGGTTTCAGATGTTACAGGGTGTCCATTAATGAATCGGAAACGGGCAGTTTTTGAAGTCAAATAATTCACAAATGATTAACTTTATTCAAAAGAGGCCAAAAAGTGAACTTTCTATGCCCAAAATGACCAAACCTAACCCATGGCCCTCCTAGGGGTCCATAAATCAGGTCGCCACTAAGCAGAGACCATACGACAACGGAAGAGCTGGAATGGACGGGGCCCTAATGCTAGCAAGTGTTAGAGACATTCAATGATCTGTTCAATTTTAAACCGAAAAGTGCAAATAGCAAATGTGTAGATTTGCAACATTTGATACAGAAGAATCTTCAACGCCTAAAATAGTAAGCCTTCATCACACAGACATCTATCTAATATAATAATCATCAATAATTTTGAACCACCAGCCAATTCTTCTTAACTCTTCTTCATAATTACAGTGCATTTACACATCGTATTGCATTTAATTCATTGTGAACTAAAATTGACAAACCTCCAATTGACAACGAGTACACTGTCAGTGTGACAGCAATAAGTTATTCCCGTGCAGCTGCGACCCTTGTGTCAGTCATAACAAATTTTCATTTGATAAACATTCAAATTTCTTATGAATATGGACAACATAAGAGACAGTTCTTAAAGTACCTTCAATGCGTCATTTTCAAAAACGCGTTTTAAATTGATTAACTGATCTAAAACCACAATCCGAGCGTTTCCTGTATCCAGCACAAACAATTCACCGCTTTTACTTCTGCAAAACAAAAAGATATCCTCAGACAACGAAATAGTTTGAACGGTATAATCAAGTTCAGTATTGCATTGTGAAAGAGACGACATAATCGCATATATACTTATGCAGGTCACAGTTTGGGTTACAAAAAATGTTGCATACAGCCCCCTGTCAAATGTTTACATTAAATATTCATACTTTAAGAGAATACGTGTAAAAAATTGAATATGTCACAACTTTGGAGATCAGTAAAACTGTTGTCACAAATTAGTATAATTTAGGTTTGTTTATAGCCTAAGTAGAAAATGATGATGTGGAAATACAAACGACAACTAGCAAAGTCAGAACTACTATTACAGAGAGAGGAACATGGCGTTACAAATCTTACCGTGACACGGAAACAGGCTGACAAAGTTCCCCTCTACCCCAAACTTTTATTGGATTATTGTGCTGGGATATTTGCAAGGGAAAATCATCGTCTTTAATTGGTCTTCCAAAAATCGTGACTTTGATTACATAAGTTCCCGGTTCCAATGGACGGAACTTTATAATAAATGTTCCATCTTCATTATCCTCAAGAAAAATTTGGTTTTCAGGCAACACAGGGCCACTGGGAAGTGATACGATAACTTTTACAGGATCTCCTCCTTCTTTTCTAGGTTGATTATGATAATCACGAGTTTCAAGAATAATTTCCACTTCTAATCCAGCACACAGTAATGCTCCGGACCTAGTGTCTACTGTGCACAATGGTGGAAACGTTGTAGAGGTATGGATATCGGTTGACACCGCAGTTTCCAAAGAAATCAGATCACTCTGAGTTTTGCATAACAGATAAGCGTTTTCGCGCGGATGGCATAATGACACAAATGAATCGAGTTGAGATGATAGTTCCGAGATCCGTTTTGTAATGTACCGTACCTAATGGGACAGATCATTTTGTAATAGAGAAATTAGTTATAAAGTATTGTTAAAAATATTTATATTACATTGTCATCGCTAAATGGTCTAATTGCATTTACATCAACTTGATAATCTCCATCACAAGTATCACGAACTTTGGCTCTTTCTTTTTCTATTAACTCTAATTGCTCCTTGAGTTTGTCTCGCTTTGCGGTTGCAACTTCTTTAATTTTAGCGATATATGTTTGCCTTCGTCTCTCTAATAGCTTTGACGCGTCTTCAAATGCTTTTGCTGCAACGTCACATGCAATCTCGGCAGCTTCGTCCAAACGCAAAATTTCATCAGATACACATTCTCCAGCTTCGTCCAACTAGATTATACACGTGCGATTCATGATCACAACTAACATTTAAATGTAAACTCCCCAGTTCAACAGTACATTAGAAATTTTGTACCTTTGCCAGACATTCGTTTGCTTTGTAAAGTAAGATTTCTGACATTCTTTTGATGGCAATCGAAAATGGAATCACAGTGTGGTCGCCGGCTTGTGACGATGTATGCGGAGATGACACACAGGCAGCGCAAAAGACTGAGTCACAAGTCTCACAAAATAGTAATTCCTAGGCACCACAAATGAGACATAAATTTTTGTATTTATAACCGAGTGCTAGAGTCCGGATTGTTATAACACACAAACCCCTCTCATCAAAGCGTATACTTATAATTTGTTTTTACCTACCTGATTAGAATGGGTAGAACATTTAGGAATGACTTCTCTTCTTTGAGATCCTAGAGAAATGTAGTAGAATTGTTGAAACATACATACATATTAAGTATTTATTTGAATGAAGAAGTGAAAGCATACATAAAAACCCTATAAAAACCTACAGGCAGGTCTACCGTGCGTATTTATAATATTACAGTGAGACTAATTAATTGTTACTCTTGAGACTGATTAAATACATTATTCTGTACATCTTATAGTTTGACACGGAAAATTACACAAACTCAGTTTGTGTACAGTTTGTCCAACTGCACTTATTACTTTTATATTAATCACTAATTATGGCAAGAAAAGTAAAGGAGTACAATTTTCACCCATAAGATCCAGTAATTGGTTGACCAAAAAGGAAGGCGGTAAGGCGGCGACACCCCCTCTAGGAACTGTAATCAGTTCTCGACAAATAGGGCACCTAAAAGTGGACGTGTCTCGTGGAGTGGAGAGAGATGTTGACGATGAGGTGGATGCGGTTGCTGCTGTTGTTGAGGAGGATTGTACAGCGGAAGCAGCAATCCGACCCAAACATTGAAGGCATACAGTGTGTGAACACACCAACAACTTTGGTGTGTGTTCACCTCCGTCATAAGTACAAAGGCAGGTCCCACAAGTTAGAAAACTTTCATTGAAATCTTCATAATTTATGGATACAGTCTCCACAAGCTGATAAAAATTAGTTAAAAGAATGACAAAAATTAGTAAGAAAATAAACAAAACAAAATATCAAATCACATGTCATTTATACTTACTGTGCTGGTCATCCTTACGAACTGCTCCCCCAAGCGAGTTCTGCTTGACAAATGACAAAAAATTTCTTAAAATTCAAACATCTTATTTCTAGTAATAGACTAAGAGACCCAGATAGTATAATACTTTCAGAAAAACCAGACAGAGCTTAGCGGTATTATTTTAGTGAAGTTATAAATAAGAAATAAAAGTGTCCTTATTCTCTCACTGTTTCATAAATGACCGCTTATTATAGTAACAGCACTAAAAGAGTAAACTGTGGTTTAGGTCAATAGCATTCTGTTGATTTCACACCAAGTTTATATAAAGGCAAATTCAGAGAGGTAAGCAAACCATGCCAGTGTTTGAGAAAAAAGTAACTGAGAAAAAAATACTCACTGAAACGCAACTTGAATCTTATCATCATCCATTTCACAGGTCTCAACTTTTCCAAAACTATTCCTTTCCCACATTTAACTCAAAGGGAATATTGTGATGTGTATATGCGAACACTATTAAACTGGGAAATTCAATCTAAGCCTGCATAGATAACATAAAACATAAACATGAGCAGACAGCAGAGCAGAGCAACGAAAATAGATACACATGTTTTCTACGGTCGTTTACACTTCTCTTCAACTAAATAGTAGCTTGGGAGAGTACCGTGCATATAATAAACTTATACCAACATGTACGTACCACGTACAGCCCTAATTGCCAACAACGTACATAATGTAGCAGTAATAATGCCATAAAATGTGACCAGGCCGAATTGTTTCTAATTCTGTTCAATAGGTAAAATCAGGAACACATACTACACGAGTATTAAACAATATGTATGCCAGCATGTAAAAGTCAATGAACTTTCCTGTGCAACTTCATCCTTCTGGTTAGTTTACATTAGCCTGATAATATGCACGTTGGCCACCATTGAAGCTGCTGTATAATCCAATTTGAGTGATGTCAGTTTGAGTCACTACGATGAAGATAAGCATGACACTCTTTCTACATGCTCCTATCAAATATTTGTCAGAAATGTGGATTTGTGGAGATACAAACGTCTACTACCCTCCGACCCGACTGCTGTAGCATTTACAAAAAATATTTACTGCAGGGATGAGTGAAATTAATCTCCTGTACATCGAAATTCATAGACTCTTGGAAGAGTCCGTATTATTAGCTTTCATCTATGAGATTTCTTATCAACACATCACTTACTAATATTGCAGGGTTTTATCACAAAGAGCAGCAAATCGAATGATGCACATTGCACATCTAATGTACATATATGTATGGCATTGCAACATTGTCTTAAATGAAAATTGCAACGCAATTAGATGTCGTAAATTTTAATAGGAGAAATAAATACATTTTTATGAAAATTGTTTTGAATTTGCGAGATATGACGTTTGCAGACAGATTCGTACTAGTAGCTTTCCTGTAGGGCTTCCTCAAGCCAATAACTAATAACTGTTAAGAGTTTCTTCAATCTGTGGGTGCCAAATGCTAGATATTCGGTTCGGACTGCGCACTTATGAGTTCATAAGATTGTTTCATATGCACAGCATGAATAAACTTGTTAGTAAACTAAAAAGAATGCAGTACAATACATCGGGCACCGATACAAGCATCGCACCCTGGCACCTATATACAGTTTAGCATACATAACGCATTCACATAGCACCTTCTAAACCTAAACAGAGTAGTAAACAGAATCTTCTTACTCTTCTATATTTGCGTTTCGAATCTCTACGCTAAGCCTAAGCACGACATGTAATTAAAATATTTTGCTTGTTCAATAAATGATAATAGACATAGGTACATATGCCAGCTTATTAAGGTTAAATTTGCTTATTTTTATACCATAAAATGTGCAGCAACAATGTCGGAAAAATCCTTCATACATTAGCAAGTAAAACCACATTAATTCGAACGATAAATAATGACAAACTAAACTTAATTTCAGACATTCAGAAGAACCCAAACTCCCTTTGGCACAAATTTTGATCTCAGTAGCAGTAGTAGTAGTAGTAGAGGTTGCAAATTATCACTCTTATTACACTGAACTGAACTGTCTGCATGTACATAGAAAACAATCACGAAACGGATTTTAACTGACCAACATGGGAACTATGAGGCCTTCCAGAGCAAAAAAATACGATTTTTGTTTAGCAATTTAAGTTCAGAGATAAGACAACAAAAATCCTCACAATCTTTTTTAGACTTGACAACAAATGCACCAGACAAGGTGTAAGTGTAAAAGTACAATAAACTTATTGCTACGCTACACTATCACGACAGCTATCACGACTACGCAGTACGTTAGTACGAAGCAGCTGATAATGGAGTTTTGGCCTCTCTCACGTAGTTAAGCTCTAGAGAAAGAACAAGTAGAGAGGGGTACATGTATAATCGTTGCAGAACCTGTATACAAGTACAATTTCCTTTGAATCCAATGAAGACTGCTTGTTTAAAAATGTATGTTTCCATGTACGTATTGTTATTATGGATGTATGCATAATATAATATAGGTATGTATAGATACTACTACTACCAGAAGTACTAATTACCAGTGGAAGACACCAGACACCGAACGAACTGGCACTTTTATGGTACACCCTTCTACATGTGCTCGTGCAAATATAGACACTATCAGTGGAAAATGTTTTTGTTGACTACTCTATTTATTATGAACATGAACGCATACACACAATAAACAACAACAAAGCACAAAACCAAACTGCTAGGATTTGTACATTAACAACACAGAGAGCAAACTGAAATCACGGTATCTGCATTCTGCATCCTAATTCCTAAGCTACGACTGGTGACTAGTGGCTACTTAAAACAACGTTCAGTTTAATTCTTGTGAAAATGTGTTTAGTCCCATTTAAGTCAGTGCAGATTTTGCACTTGAATTGTATCGTGACTGAGGGTGTATGTGCTACAGATAAGTAAGAGTATGTGCAGTCACAAGTCGTAGGTTCAGTTGGCTGCAATACAGATACTGCGAATGCAGTGCCTTTCTTTTACTCGTCTAACTGGTCTTCTGACTGTTCTTGTGAATTTGTATCATTTTCAGTGCTTTGATGGATGACATAAGCACATTATGATACTGACACGAAACTAACTGGAGCGAACATATAGCTGAAGCAAAGTAGATAAGAAGTCACTTTTGTAATGGAATGAGTGACAGGCTCAGAGTAAAATACACACTTTCATAGAGTGCAACTGTACTGTTCATAACACGTTGCACAGACATAAATAATATGCTTCTTGCAATTATTAAATATTCTGTGAGTATACTAAATCAAATAATTATAATGCATGTGTACATTTAGAAGATACGTGTGCCGTGTAAAAATCCCTATACTATTTTAACACGAATTTTCTATCTGAGTAATCAGAGAGCCTTCGTTTCTGTAAAATATACCACTGCATTAAAATTTACTGTGAAACAACCTGGTGCCTATGCTTATTGTTAGGTGGGGGCTATTGGGTTATATTGTTAGATAATACACTCATGCTGCATATGTAGTATTTTAGTACTGTAATCAAAGTACATAACATAACACCGAAACATACTTCAACTCACATTACAATAAATACATATATATTTAACATTACATCGAATCTAAACTACATCGCACCAGCTTAGTAAACACAGACCTCAACTCAACTACTCAACGACAAAGTATGTACACAGATTAATAATTACTGTAAACAAGATGATAATATTGCCAAGTACAAATATATACTATACTTACAGACTGTAAGTTACAGAGCACTGAAAAAGAATCGTTACAATTGCAATGCATTTAAAGTTTAATTTTGATTTCTCTGACAATCTCTTTGAATGCTGTCCTATGCTCGATTAAGAATTCCAGATAACAACTTTTCATCGTCAATATTCTGTCTCTCTAAAGCGTATATAACATACAGTTTTAATAAAAGGTGAACTTACACTTATTCATGGATGCATGGCTGCAGTAGTAGCAGAAGCTGCGGCTGAATGTATGCGATGAACTTCTTACAATCAAGAATTTGAAAAGTTGAAATCGTTTAGCTGACAACATTAAGTTATTGAAGAACCTTTTTTGCGTCGAATCTTAATTCTTTTCTTGTACTTTCTTCTAATGTTAATTGAGCGTAAAAGGCACTAACTGTATTCACAGATACAGTATTAGTACGTGTGGTGCAACGGAAACACAAATTATTTTGTTTTCGGATACGTCATGCAATAGGGCCAATTGATTTTAGAATCGATTAGTTTGTCATATCCTCTTTTCTACATTCAGTGTCTTATACTTGCTCAAACGGAGCATAAGAGGAATGTACAGATTGCACACAGTTCCTCTCTGTGATAGCAAACTGATCGTAAATTGTTGTACTTGTAATATCTAACTGTATAGACTAGAAGAGCTAACAGTGGTCAGTGACGACAACCGTGTGAAGAATATGAGATACGAATTCAGGATGTACTCACAACCACAAAGCCATAAATTATAAAATCAGTAGTAGAACTGCGTAAGAAAACCCTGGTGATCTATTAACTAACGAGGGTGATTAAAAGGACTATCGACTGCTCTCCGTCAACAAGTTACATGACTCTAATGGACAAGTAGAAATAACAGAAATAGCTGTATGACTGGCTCACTGTGAGTGAGCCACAGGAGAATTCTTTGTACGGTTTGCAATGCAATACCTCCGGACTCAAAAGTCAAAGTCAAGTCAACGTAGTCAAGACAAGAGTCACACAAAGAAATTCAATGCCCACAGCAGGTGCTCGTGCTATACTTTTTTGTTTGTTTTCGTTGCTTTCTCAACTGAACTCGACTCGAGAGACTCGATTCCTATCCTTCTGATTACATTACCATTCACATTCACATGCATGTTCACGGTCCTATCAGAGGATATACTCTGTCTGCTAATCAAGCATAGTGGTACTCTGGTACTACTACTACCACCACCTAATAATGAATGTATATGTACTAGGTATGTGTTTGTGTCCTATCGATGCAGATGCAACTTTAACTTCTTACGGTTGGCAAGTCGAAGAACACTAGTTACTAAATGTGGTATGCCCTCCCGTGAATTTTCAATGTTAACAATGTGAAGTATTTATACATAAATATATATGAAGAAGCGCTGACTTCAGCAATTTTAATATTTCTCGACCTTCTTCACTGTGTGTGTATTACCTTATAAGACTACTAGCAGCGCATGTAACCTTATCCAAAAATCCCCTAGCTAGCTCGTTCAGTGCACTAAAATTGTGCTGAACCGAGCTCACTCACTCAGTCACACAAGAACAGGGATCGAATTTGCCGTCCTGCGGTGGTGGTTTCGTTCTTTCTTTAAATGCATATGCAATGGACATGTACTCTACCAGAGTTGCTATGTGCTCGGTGTGCTCTATTATACTATGGGCCATGGGGCACATACCATTGTCCCACTTGGAACTTTTGTGAGTTGTTCGAGTATCGCTGTACTTTATTTTTGTGCTAAATCACTAAAATCCGTTTCTTGGAGATTTGCCGAAGGACCCACCCCATATAAATGACGTCATCAAACTCCACTGTTTACTTGGGGATTCTAGTAATCACGATGGAT
>JABASC010003366.1:0-14396 GCA_019776185.1 Plutomurus gul
AACAGAAAAAAATGTCAACAACAGGATTTTATTGGAAATCCCCAAAAATCATGAGTTGAGTACATGTAGAAAAGAATGCGGCCTGTTATACAGTAACAAGGGAAAATTTCATAGCCTAACTATCAAATGAGTAAAAAAGTAAAGTTTACATAAACGAAACGATTGAGCGAAAATAGTTTTAGGCTCTATGTGTGTTTAACATGATGAGATAGATAGAATGCAGAAATGAGACTGACAGTGACGCAATAGAAGTAGGAGGACAAGCTAATAAATCACAAGAGCCAGAGCACTTGCTACGTTCCATACTATTTATAAGACAAGACAAGACTAGGAAGAATCTCGTGATTATATATGCTAATTTGCATGAATCTTCTTTCTTTCTTATTAACGATGTGTATTTATATGAACTTACTCTGGTTCTGAAGTCGTTCTCGTCTTGGGTCCTATTCCTCGTCGAGTGGCTAAATGGCACGAGGGCAATAGTCACCACCACAATTAAAACTAAGTGTACAAATAGTCTTGCTCTTATTAGTCTCAACATAATTAATAAGTAAAAGTGTATTAAAACTTTTCTCGCTCAGTGCAATAGGACTACATAGAGAGTCCACTGGGGGGGCTATTACTTTTGATCTCTGTGTTCGAGATAATATTGATTCAATTCTACGAACGGATAAATTATCCTCGTATAATTATATCTTCTTCTCATGTGAAAGGATTAAAAAAGTATGGATGAAATATCTTCTAGTCAGTCACAGAGAATCACTCGGATGCCCTTCTGCTGTTCTGACTATGTGTGCTATGGTGCGGAATAGTGGAAAGAGTAAGTACAGCCACGAGGCTCAAGATGCAACTGATGCTGGTCCACGGATACTTTATGTTTTATGAGTAAGTACGACGAGAGACGCCAGTTTATGTTTAGCAGAGAGCCTCCTGTCTTAATCATGCACACACACACACATAGACAGAATATAATTTGTAAAAAAGAACTTGCTCGGTAACTTTGGCTCGACTCACAATCATAATGACCATTCGTCGTCGTGTAACTAAATACTACCAGAAAATATCACTACAATACACACAACACAGATCCTCGTGGAATGGAATCTTTACTGAGAAATCATTTGCAATTTCAAAGGCCATCTGTGTACTTTACTGATTTTACTTTAATAACTATGTCTATTCAATATAATCATCTGCAAATAATACTGTTCACTTTACTCTCTGTGAATTCTTATATAAAGGATTATTAATTTAGTGCGACTGTCCTCTCGAGTATTTGCCCCACGTCACCCATTCAACATTAATATCCACCGTCTCAACTTGTTTACACAGATCTCTCATTATAATATGACGCGATTGAATAGCGAAAGCCAACAGCGGAACAAAGTCATGAAAGTAGGTGTACAATAGAGAATAGTCAGAAACACGCTAGCTGTACTTTAGTTGTGACGGAGGTAGTGCAAAAAATTTAAATATCAAATAATCTCTCTGGTACGAAACGTCGAAAACATTTCAAATTGCAACAATTTATTAGAAACAAACTGGATTCGATATATAGACTTATGCACAGAGTCTCACATAGGTTTGCGTCATATGCAACCTACATTCTTTAAGGCTCATCGTACAAATTTCTGGTTGTTTACGCACACAGTGGGGTGAATCACTTCTCACACTTATCATCGACCGTCAACTCCTCCTCTATTCTTAACATTACACACTTAAATTATGTGGTCACTTACAGAAGAACATTGGAGTACGCGCATATCATAATCA
The DNA here is from genome assembly GCA_019776185.1 of Plutomurus gul. NCBI lineage: Eukaryota > Metazoa > Arthropoda > Collembola > Entomobryomorpha > Tomoceridae > Plutomurus > Plutomurus gul. Next base: position 1,774 of record JABASC010003366.1, read on the forward strand.
GTAGGTAGCAACAACAAGTACTCACTAAATACTCGGTTTCCTCCTACGTACAGGGTTTACTCGGCAATCAGTAATCAGCATGGTATGTACTTTGTATACGCCTTAACTGTATATTATACATCGTAGGGCTGTAAACCTGTATGAGGAAACTATAAACATACATGATCATATTTTTAGTGTTAGTCATCTTGTGCAAACACAACTACTGAACTACTCGACTCACAGTCAGTGACTACCTAAGACAAAGTAATAAGAAATTACAAGAGGATGATAAGTCATTGCGCGACATCCGCACATCTGCAAAAAATCGGAAATGACAAATAAGAATAAATATATTAACTATGTCATAAATCAATAAGAAAGAAATAATACATGCAGTCAGGGATGACCATGGGGTACATAATTTACCCTCCCCTCCTTGGGGAAAAACACGATATATATTTTTTAATGGTGTACCCTTATAACATTGGGGTGGGAGCTATCCCTCCCTGTACCCGTCGGCCATACCTGACAAGAAGTTACATTAATAACTAATAATAATGTTTCTTGGTTAGTAATTAGTAAGGCTTATTGAAAGGGGCTCCTCGAATGATTCCCCTACTGTGTGGTCGGGAACGACGCGCACTCTGTTGAGCTCCGCGCAATTGACGAAAGCCCCCTCTACTCATAGACATGTTCAGTGCTTGGTCTGCGGGAGCTTGCATTTGTCTTCCTAAAACTCCCCTTCCCCGGGGTGGTCGGCTTGTGGGCAGTCTCGCGGTGGCCTGCCGGGTTGTTGGTGGTCGAGCTGTGGGTGGAACTGAAGAAGAAGAAGTTGGCTGATCCCAAATTATGGGCGTGGGGCGCACTCGGTGTTGTTGAGGTGCCGGCTGGTCATGCGCAGTCTGTGGGGCGGACGACGGAGTGGGGCTGGCAGCGCGTGACGATGAAGATGTTGTCTGTTGCTGTAATTGCATTCCGATAGAACCACCGTCAATTTTGTCCTCATCTGACGACGTGACCGAAACTTCCGCTCTAGTTGGCATAGAATGCATTTGCTGTGCATCTGAATAATAAGGCCAATTTGTACGATAATATATTTCATTTCGTCAACATAGATGGCCTAATTACATGTAATTGTAATTTGGCCATCAAATTACATCTAATTTAATTAAAATGTAATTAAATTATAACAATCAAATTGCCTGAAAGTAATTTGCAATTTCAGGGAAACGTGCATCTATGTAATTTATATGTACGTCAGACATAAAGTACAATTTACCTCCAATCGACTCAGAATCCACACGCATATGGTCATGCGCATTTTCAATTTCTTGATCCAGTGCTGAATCCTGCGCAGATGTCACCGATAATTGTTGGCACCTCCACTGGTCCACTAGAGCCGGAACGAGGTGCGTCAGAGCTGCTCGGTTGCACGTCAAATATTTCTTGAGAAATACCACCATGTCCATGTGCTTCATGAATATCTTCTACATTGGAATCCAGTTCTGATGAAAGATCTCCTACATCTTAACAACATTTTTCTCTGTTAGTGAAAGTACATGAAAATGTAAACAAATTCATACTATAGGTTACTACCAGGAGGAGATACTTGGAGTGGAGTCGTCGGGACACTTCGACCAGTGCTGTCATCATATTGCAGCAAATCTACACGAGTATCTTCCATTTCTACGTGTTAACAATAAAATCAATTGTCGTTTCCATATTTATGTATATTTAATTATGCAAACGTTTGTGAACCTGAAGAGCCCGTTGGAGTCGTCGTGTCACTAGGAGCACTAAATGTAAAACGTGGTTGTGTGGGGACATGGGGTGAACTGATCGCTTCGGCAAATCCATCGCTTCTCCTTGGAACCAACAATGTAGGTGTACTTGGTACAATGCTGTCGTCCATATCATCCCCGTACTACAATTACGTAAGTATTACGAATCATGAATGAATTTTGCCCAGACTCGGATGAATTTTTTTTCCTACCATCGTTTGCGCATGAAATGACGGGGTAAGCTGCTGACGTCCAAAGGAAGGCAAGCGATCTTGTCGACCTGACCTCGGCAATGATCTTAGCTGACCCCCAGGCAGACGGACGACGTCCGAAGAAGTTCCCGGCGAGCTATCCCTTAATGAAGCAGCTGCTGCGCTGCTTTCACTGGATTCACCAAACCCTTGTCTTCTGTAGTGTGATTCTGTGGGCTCTTTATCAAAAAGATAAAACATTTCAGGGCAGTTTCACTATGTATTTATATTTATTCCAGCTTGTTGCAAGGTTTCAATATGGGCTTCAGAAATACTACTACTTGCGAGCGACACTGACAATCAGGACAACACAACGCAACTGCCTATGAGATTTTAAATAAACGCAACAACAATACGTACAATTGTATACATATTCTAAGTTTTATTAAAAATCCAAATTAAATCTCGCACTTATGAGACCATACATGAATAAGACACTTGTAGAGTGATAAAAGTAGTTGATAGTTTACATGCGAGGCAGAACTATTGATTTATCACAGTCTTGACGAAAAATAGTTCAATCTCAATATTTCATCTCTTTTTTTTAGTACAAAGGAATTCATTGACAGCTTTTGTTAGCTCTTAAAAATTACATACCAGCAGTTCCAGCTGATTCCACTTCGTCGTGTCTTTCCTGATCATCTCCCTGAACCCCACTAGTGGAATCAAATTCACCATCACCATCTACAACAACAAAGCCAAGAAATATTTACATATAAAGTAAGTGTGCAATAAGCTTGCCAGAGTAGCGTTTGCCCCATTAGTGTTTTATATACAATACAAACTAGATGTTAACCTTCTAAAATATCTGCTTCGTGTTGATCCATTCCGTCAGCACCCTGCGATTCTCCTTCTTCATGCTCCAAGCTCTGAGCTTCCTAATTATTACCAAAAGATATTTTTATAACTTCTTATTGCTTCTGTAACAAAAAGCACAGCATGCGATCAGTTTCAAAGTTTACCCTATCTTCATGTTGAACATCGTCATCCTCTTCGTGGTCTTCACCATCATCATGTTCAATTCCCTCTTCATCGGGATCTTCGTCATCATCGTCTTGGTCATCGTCTTCATCTTCTTCCTCTTCAATTTCCTCATCCTCCAAATCATCTTCATCCTCTATATCATCTTCGTCCTCCACATCTTCATCATCTTCAACCATTTCCTGCTGCTTCTGTCGACTGACTATTCCCTATTGTAAATACCAACAAACACATTCACCTATTATTATTATTCGGGGATGTAAATCGATTTGTGGCAGAAACACTTTCATCGACTGACTATTCCCTATTGTAAATACCAACAAACACATTGACCTATTATTATTATTCGGGATGCAAATATTTGAAAATATTGTGAAACTGTGCTAGTGGTTTGCGAAACAGAAACACTTTCCTACACATTAAATTGTAAATTCTTTTAAATCATAACATCGTCTTTAAATATTACCCTTTGGGGTGCAATATCATCGTCATCAGAGTCTATAACAATGACATCAGAGTCATCATCATCTTCGAGACTGCCACGATTGGTTGCACTGCCTGCTGGTTTGTGCTCAGAAGTGTCTGAATGAGGAACTTGATTTTCATCTTCGTGGCGACCTTGATCAGCTTCCTGCTCCTGAGCAATCACTTCATTCTCATTCTGTTGATGGGGTTGCTCTTGCTGGTGAGACATTGCTTCCGCTTCTCTATCAATTGGCATTGGGATAGTTCGAGTTCGTTTCGTTTCTGGTTCGTCACTGGTTTGACTTTCTTGAGAAGTCTCCACCTAAACGATAAACGTCATATAAATTATCTTTTATACAGTTAAGTATAACAGTTCTGAGCAGAAAAATAAAACGTATTAGAAAACCTTATTTACTTCACTATCTCGAGCCCGTTTCCCTGACTGAGACGGTCGCGGTGCTGAGGTTGAAGTAGATGGACTTGGTTCTTCTAGTCCTGGAATACTTTGGTTTGTAGACGTTTGAGAGGGTCCTGCTTGATCAGATTGTTGAACATGATCTTGTTGCTGGGAGGATCTTATCGGAGCAACCGTTAGCATTGGCTGATGCGTGGAAGAAGATTCAGATGATGAGACCTGCTCGGACGAATCCCCCATCTCAGAGTCCATCACCTACAATTAAGTTTTAGCCTCATTATTGCAAACGAACATAAATGGTCAAATTACATGACTCAAGATTACTAATTACAATGAAAGTTCGAAATTACAATAATAATTTAATTACATAGATGCACAATTATTGTAACTTGACCATCTTTGCAAACCAACGATCATTTCAAAAGTAAAAAGTGTTTATAAAAATGTTAAAACAAATTATACGTGTGATGTTGAAGTAGAAGGATCTTCACGAGGTCCACTTGCAGATTCGTTATCGGAATTCCCTTGAGGGGCGACTACCGAAGCAACCGCTGATGGCACATTGGACGCGATAGGTGAAACACTGACAGTGAGCGTGGGCTGAACAGTAGCCTGCCTCACATTTGTAGAATTAGCGGAGGTGGGCGTTGAAGCACTTGAGGTGACTGGAAGATGTTGTGTAGCAGTTTCCGTTGCAGAAGATTGGTCTGGTGTCGAGGTGGACACTTGGGCCTGACTGACGGGTGCCACAAAATTTGGCAACGGCTGCACACTAATCGATGATGGCTGTTGCTGCGGTTGACTGTTTTGTTGCGTGGGCATTGCTGTCGCAGTGGCTGTCGTTGGCATCACGGTCGCTTTACGAATTTGCATAGACATGGGTCGTATGCTTGCAGTCAATGGGGGTCTTGAGATCGCTGTGGGAACTATTTGTGTGGCAGGCTTTTGAGCGCTTGAAGAAGAAGTTCCAGCTATCGGCTTTATATTCGCCTTTGGTGGATCGCTCTGAACTTTGTCTCCTGAAGGGGCGGCATTTTTCGCTGCATGTTGCTGTGATTGAAATTTGAACTGCTTTTCAATGGCCAAGTTTCGCTGGCGTAACATGTCCAACTCTTTCTTCAATCTGTCGTTTTCTTGCTGTAGGGCATTGTTAACTGTGGCCATATCTGAACTGCCGGCCAATGGAGCACTGCTTACAGCTTTCAACTCTTTGTTCTCCTTTTCAAGTCGACTTAGTCTGCCTTCATATTGAGATTTTAACGCTAAAATTGGTGTAAATAATCATTAATTATATTTTACATGTTATTAGATACTAAACAGCAATCTAACGAAATCTTTTAGATAATAGCAATGTTACCAGCAAAACGAACAGCATTTTCTTCACTAGAAACTTCCATATTTGATACTTTAACTTTAGATTCTTCCAGTTCCCCCTGAAGCTCTTCCTTTTGTTGACTCCACATACTTAATTTGTCACGAAGACTTTTCATTGCCAGCTTCGTTTGCTCCTGTTTTTGATTTGAGTCTCCTTTAATGTTCTCAAGTTCTTGTTTTTGTCTCTCAATCTCTTGGGTCAATTCTGTGATTCGGGCATCGCGTCGGGCCATTTCTTGTGAATCTTGAGGTTGCGAACCTTGAGCCAAGTCGTCAGTGGTGGTTCCGGCTGTGGCCATATTCGCTTCAGATGCCGATGCAGTTTGACTGGTAGACTGATCTGTGCCTTGGACCGCTTTTAGATCTTCAAATTGTTTTTTGTATTTACGAGCAATGTTTTTAACCTATAAAAAATTATCAGTTCACACATTTTATTTTTTATATGATTATTATTTAAGCTAACTGATAATTTTATAGCTGCCTATTCGAACCTGTTTCACAGTATTTTTATGTTCTTCAACCGAATTTTGCATTTTGGTTATGTCGGCCTTCATTTTCTGAATTGCAGCTGTCTTCTCTGTCACACTGGCTGTAAGATTGGTAGTATCTGCTTTCGTAGTTTCACTTTCAGCTTTGAATTTCGAATTTTCCTCGTTCAATCTTTTCGCTTCTTCCTGCATCGTTTTCTTTTCTGTTTGAAGGGATTGATTAGTTGTTTGCAGAATAGTTGATTGCTGCTGAATCATTCTTATTTGTTGAGCCTGTCTAGCAACTTCTTGTTGTTGCTTTTTCGCACCGTCTTGTAAACTCTGAATCTGTTTTTGTAGATTATCTTTATCCGTTTGCAGCTTTTTCATTTCTTCTGGATTGATCTTATTACTTTTTTCAAGCAGCGCTGAAGCTCGAGATCTCCATCTGGCCGTGTCTTGTTTAAGCGCAGTGTTTTCGCTGGACAGTGAATCACATTTTCCTTCCAACTCGCTATTAGTTGCCATGAGTGGTCCCATTTCTGATCGTAGTTGATCAAGATTAGATTTTAGCTCTCCGATTTCTGCAACTGCATTGTCCTTTTCTTCTCTCAACATCCTGTTTAATGATAAAGTGGTTATTTACTAAAGATGATTGCATTATTGGATTCTTAATAAAACAAATTTGAATCTCACCGATTACTGTCAGTAAGAGCACTAAGGGTTTCAACTTTTCTCAACAGCTCTGCTTGCCTTACGGATGTTATGACAGTGGTCTGCGAGCGATCTTGCAAATCACTTAATTGCTGTTTAAGTTCTTCGTGTTGCCTCTCCATGTACTTCAATTGACCTTCAAGCCTTTGTGAAGTATTAACGGCCATTTCAGTTTTGGAGTTTGCTATTTCTTTTTCTCGTCTAAGGAATCTTATCAGCTACAAATCGATAAGAGTATTAAAAATTAAACCCCATGATGAATTTACTTTTGAATACAATCTAAATGCTCATGATACTTATTTTATGCATTTTAAAGTACCTGCAACCATTGCTCGGAAGTTTTCGTGTTTCCTTCAGAAGTACTTTCGCCGGTTGTACTGGAAGTAATTGATTGAGTTCCTCCTCCTGTCTGTTGAATAGAATTAATCTGCGTGGTCAGATTAATTAATTGGTCTTGTAAGGATACATTCAAAGTCTCCAATTCTGCAATTTTCTTTGTAGCTGTTTGAAGGTTATCACGAATTGCATTTTCTCGGGATTCAAAACTTTGTCGGGCTTCTCTCAAAACAGTGTCCGCTTTCATTCGCGCGATTTCCTCATCTTGTAATTTCGTTTGTAAAGTTTCCACCTTGGATTTCAATTCTGAGTTTGCTTTCGTTTCTTGAGCGCAATTCGAAACTTCCGTCTCATATTTCTTCTGTAATTCTTGACTGACTTGAATATGATTCTCAATGTCTTTCTTAATGTTACAGTTTTCTTCAATAACTCCTTGCAGTTTCAAATTTGCACTCTGAAGTTCTCGTCTCATTCGATTGATTTCCTCTTCCAACATACTCGTCTTCCCTTCTAATTCTCGGGTGACATTTGCTCTCTCCTCCTTTAAAGAGTGGTTTTCCTTGTCCACAGAGTCCAATCGTAACTGAATGTCTCGAATAATATCGTCTTTGCAAGCAAGTCGCTCGTTCAACTCATCGTGGAAGGTTGAAGAATTATTACTTGAAGATTTCACTTGTTCTTCCATCGAAGCGCATAGATTCTTATACTCATCAATGCTGGCTTTGGAAATGTCCAATTGTTGTCGTAATGATCGAATCTCAGTTTGAGCGTCAATTAACTGAAGATTCAATTCTTTAGCTTTCTTTTCCAAATTGAAAATCTTGGGATTCAGCAAATCAACTGCATGTTGCTGTGATGGAGATGTCATAGGAATAGACGATGAAGAATTTGCTGCCCCTTCCCCTCTTAGAACTCGCAGCTGTGATGCCAAGTCTAGTATTTCACCATTTTGACGTTGGATTTCAGCTTTAGAATTTTCTAATTCAGTTCGTACGTTAGCCAAAACTTGCTGGTCGCTGCTCAACTTATCTCTTAAAGCTTTATTAGTAGTGTCCCAGGAGAGAACGGCTTGTTTGAATCGATCATTTTCCGTTTCAACCTACATGAATATTTACTTTAGAATGGACTGCCACATAGACAATCATAATTATGTCAAAAACATTTTTGTTGTGTTGTACCTTTCTTCGCAGATTATTGCATTCCTCTTGTAAAGTGTCAATTTGACTTTCAAGTCGTATTTTGGAACTAGAATTGGACATATCAACTTTGTTTTTGATTTCCTCCAAATTAATTTGGAACTTTTGCTGTGTGGTCATTTCTCTCTGCAGTAAATCACGCTCCGCTTGCAACCTAGACTTGGTATCCCTTAGCCCATTTCGTTCCTGTGTCAAGGTACTTAAAGACACTTCCGTTTGCACCAGTTTCTTCTGCGTCGAATGCAATTCAAGCTAAAATAAACGATTCACAATTACATAAACGAATTATGCTAAAAACAATTTTTGAATTTTCACTATTAAAAATCTCGAATGTTTACATAATATTTAGATATACCTTCAATGATTGGATATTTTGTTCGAATTGTAGTACGTTTACACTATATTGCTTGTTTCTTTCTTCCAAAACGTTTATATTCTGTTTGAATGTCTGCAAATTGGCATTGTAGATTTTGGCTCGTTCATTATTGTATTCAACTTTAGAAGCTAATTTAGCGTTGTCCACCCTCATTTTGGCAACATCATCACGCAGCTTTTCCACTGTTTCGTCAGTCATCCGATCGTTGATGGCTTTCTCTTTCCTGTAAACTTCATACTCTTCTTTAAGATTGGCCAGGGCTACTTGAGCTTGAGACAATTGTTTTTCGAGTCCTGCCGTATCAACATTTTCCGAGTTTTTGTCTTTACCAGGGGACTTGGACTGCTTTAACAAACTACTGTATGTGTCACGTTGCTTTACAACGGTTTCCATCATTTTATCCTGTCTGTTTCTTATAGCACGAAGCTCATCCATTTCTGCTTTAGCTTCCTCGAAAGCTATCTGAAATTTTAAGTGAATATTTTTATTAAAAATAATTTTTATTTCAAAATATTAAAAAGAAATTTACCTTTATTGCATTCATTTGGTTTTCACTGATGCGCTTCTCTGATTTTTCCTGAGACTCACTCAAATCCCGGACGACTGCTAATAATTGTTGATTTTGACTCTGCAGTTCTTCAATATTGCGGAACGTTACAAGGCGTTCCGAAATAACCTGTTACATATTTAGTCCACATTAATATAACTTCATACTTTAAGTTCCTAATTCTTCCGTTTACAAAGTCAAACCTGAGATGAGCTTCCATCAGAAATATCTGGAACTTCTCGAGGATCTTCACGCTCAAACTGATAATTTCCTCTATTAGACTCCACTTCTTTTAGTAAAGTTTTCACCTGATAGTGTATCACATTTTATAGTTTATAATTATTTTGAATAATTTAAGTTTATTTCTTCAGGTAACGTGTAACATAAGCAATTCCCTAACCTGGACAGCCAAATCTGTGAGCTGTAATTTTAATCGCTCATTTTCTCTTTCCAGAGTCCCTGTAGCCCTTTTTAGAACAACCGCTTCATTTTTGCATCTTCCATTTTCCTCCATTGCTAATTCCAATTGACTATTCAAAATATCAACTGTCTTGACCGCATTTTCATAATCTTCTCTCTGTTGTTTTATTGCAGGAGCTCTCTCTTCGATATCCTAATTGCAAATACAATACAAATACATTAATTCAGCTTGTAAGTTACATTTCAATTCACTTTCACCACTAATATCACCACTCATTAACAAATAACTCTTAAAAACAAAACAACACAGTGAACACACCAAAGTTAATATAATTGTTTACTGACCTTTGCTATTTCTCCAATGTAGTTGTTTAGTTTTTCGTTGTCCATTTTAGCAATTACTAATTCTGAATGAAGGGACTGGTAGCGAGAATATATTTCAGTCAGTGAGTGTGTATTTTTCAGCATGCTGCTCGCAGCAGCGGCCGCTGGACTAAGCGATTGTATCATTTCGTCCGTCATGCCATGTTTTCTAATTGAGCTGAGAAGTTCATTAGCGTCAGACAATTCCTTTTTAAGTGACTCAATCGTTTCATCACGCTGCGAAACCTCATCCTGGTAGGACTTTGCAGCATTCACTGCTCGCGTTTCCAAATCGCCATATCTATCGGTCGCTTGTTTCACAAGTTCTTGCAAATTTGAAACTGCTACTTCAAGTTCTTCTACTTTAATGCTTGCTTCCTCGCTAGATTCTTTGTAGAGATCGGCAATTTTTTTCTGTGACTTTAACTCTTGACGGTAGTTCTCAACTAATTTAGCCTCCACTTCTTGAGCATCTCTAAGTTTTTCTATAAGTCTTTCAATCTGTTTTTGCTGCTCCTCGTTGGATTGTTTCACATTTTCTAACGATAATTCAGCAATGCGAACCTGATCACATTTTTCAGTAAATTCAACTTGCAGATTTAAATATTTCAGAGTGGACTCCTTTTGTTGAGTTATCATTTCTGCATTTTTTCTGTCAATTTCCTCGTTTAATAGCTGAACCTGTTTGCCAACCCATTCAGACTCTTTCTGCAGTTGCTTCTCCTTGTAATCAAGTTCCATTTCCTTTGAGACCAACTCGTCAATTCTAGTAAGAGCATTTATTTTTGCCACTGTTGCAGATTGTAATTCTTGGGATAAATTAGCTTTATCATTCAGCAACTTTTCAATCTCTGCATTCCTTTTTTCCGTTATTGTAAATAAGTCATCCTTTTCTGCCACAGCTTGCTCGCATTTCAATTTACTCTCATGTGCCTCCTGTTGGAATCTAAAATTTAAATCGAATGTGAAATTTATTTAAAAAAATATTATAGAAAATCAGTAATTATTTTAATTTGTAATATTACTGGCGAATTTTAGAATCCATTTCATTCGCTGAAGTCATAGCCTCTCTGTACTTTTCAATATACATTTCGGTGTTTTTAGATTCCTCAGCAAGCTGTGTTTTCAAAGCTGTTATTTTTGTCACATGAGTACTGACATCTGCTTCCAGGTCGAATATTCTCTGGTCGGAAGCATTCTTATCTTGCTCTCTGCTAGCGATAGCATTGTGAAATCTTCTATTCAAATCCTGCACCGCACCCAGAATTTTTGCTCTTACATTTTCTGGAATTTGATTCTGTTCTTCAGTGGTCAGAAATGTTATATTTTGTGGGACTTCTGCCGAAACCGGCGGAGGTAATCCAATACTGGCCATTTTGCCCTGTTAGTTCTACTTCTCAATAAATTAACATCAAATATAAATAGAACGCAAAGAAAGGTTTGCGCGTTTAAAAATATTTTGTCTACCAAAAATGGAATTTATAATCTCTGATATCCAACACTAACACCTACTAGATGCTTTGCTCAGTCAGTGGTTGAATGCTTACATCTTTCAAATTTTAATTACTATCAAAACTTTCTCGGTGTCAAATTAAAAACTTTGGACCTGGCATAGGATTGTCTGAAATTACATTCACAATTGTCTCTAGCCAAAAGTAAAAATTATATCTTCACAAGTCCAACCGAAAAATGTAAACTCGAATATCGACTAAAAGCTTCTCTTTCATTTCAAGTCTAATGAGGTTCCTTTTCAGAAGAGAGCGGGAAAAAAGACGCGTAGCACTTTTTAGAAGTGTTTCCGTAAGTAGACCAAACAAAGACGCACACATAACTTTGAGAGCGTGCGTGAGACTCTTTTCTTGCAATTGCAGGTCGAGGTCACACAAATATTGTACACAACATATTAGAACACTCTGACATACCGGGGTATATTGAGATCGAATGGAATTCTGTATGAATTATCCGATTGTACTGAGAATTTTAACTAACTACTCTTTCTGATACGATTACGATATGAAAAGGTATTTAAATCTATGCACGTTAATAATTTGAGCTAAAAGCATTAAATACTACTTTGGCACACAAAATTCTGTGACAATTATAGTTTTGTTGCCAGAAAGTAAATGATGCAAGTGAAATGCTCCCAAAATACGAGTATCTAGAACATTTATGTACCAATATTTAAGAATTATTATGCTAATACAGCTATAAATAATGTTTACAAGTTGAAATCAAACTTGTAAGTCAAGTCAAAATTATTTTTAAATAGCAATTTTACCAATCATTGTTTCTATCACAGATGAGATTTTATTCTTGAAGAATATAAATACAAATACTTATAAAGTCATTTAATATTATTTAAAGTGTATATAAGTATACATACAACATTTGAACATCTTAATTTATGTTAGTTTTATAAAAATCAGTTTCATTTATTACTGACTTACATCACATTTATATACTTATATAAAGAAGTTACCCTGTCTTGTATCGTATTCGGCATTAGTAAAAAGTGGTGAAAACTGTCTTTTCTAATTGTAATTGTAAAGTTAGAACTGAATAACATGGGTAAGTAACAACAACATAATAACTGACAAGAACCAGATTCACTCTTAAATGCATCTGCTCTTCTTCGTGGGTAAAAGTAGAAGCCTAAGAAGATTTCCTTTTTTTGTCGTTTTCTTTTACTATCTTTTGGCTGTTTTTCACAAATTCCTGAGTAATTAAAAAAAAGCTCTATATTAAATCCACGTATTTACATTCAGTGTATAAGTCATTTAATTATTAATTACATACCATCAGTCCTGTACTCATGTAGTAGGGTTTGCTCATGCCGTCGTTTCTTTCACAATCTTCACAGAAACACAAAAATATTGTGTCGATTGCCATCTGAAATTATGAATAACAGCAATTTAATATATACGTGCATTATAATATTAATTTAAACATTTGAAT
>JABASC010003367.1:0-14393 GCA_019776185.1 Plutomurus gul
GTCTACAACGATGGATGTCGGCTAATATTTATAATTTTCAGTTTTTTAACAAAAAAAGTTTGGTCCCCTCAGGTAACCATTCTGAATTTTGGTACCATGAAGAAATGGACCATTGAGCTCATTTTGGTCCTTAAATTGTTAAGGTTGAGTGAGGGGGACCTGACTAAATCTTTATAAAACCGATTTTCGGTGAACAAAATATTTTTTAAAAAACGTGTAATTGATCACCGATTTTGTTGATATTTATTACGCTTAATGCTAATTATTTTGTAGAATTTGTGGAAAAGTTTCACTTAAAATTAACAACTGACTCAGACACAATTTGGAAAAATATCGGTTTGATAGTTTTTCAGTGTACTGTATAGGGGCGATACATACACAGACATATGTTACAAATTACAAGTGTCAGACTTGTAACTTATGATTACAAGTTCCAAATTACAAGTGTCAGACTTGTAACTTATGATTACAAGTTCCAAATTACAAGTGTCAGACTTGTGACTTATGATTACAACGTAACTTCTTACGTAACGAAAATACAACTCGATTCGATCAACCTTTGGTCCAATCGGCTGAATACCCTATCCGCGTAATCGGGTGGTCCAGTCGGATGTTTACCAAATCTGGTCGTATGCTTACCCAATCTGGCCGGATGTTTACCCAGTCGGATATTCCAGTTCACCCAGTCTGGTCGGATGCAGACCCAATCTGGTCGGATCCTTATCCTGCCTCATATATAGTACAGGTTGTTATGTGATTGAATAGTATTGTGTGCAAGTGCAAACATTCAAACACAAGAATTTCAAATAGTAACCAAACTCACACAAGTCTACAGACGACAGTGGCAGAACTACACGTACCAGCAGGGTGACGGTGACTAGTGACAGTTGTTAGAGGTTGGTATCAGTATCACAACAAAATGGACATTCGTCAAAGCGGTGCAGGCACGCCTGACGGCCTTCAATTACTGGAAAATTATTTACAGGAAGCCATTTACGATTTTTTGGTAGCTGCCTCCGCGATCATAGCACTGAAAAGAGGATTAACCCCGAATAATAAGGAAGATTTTGCCTACATCAATAAATTTGACATGCTCATCCCCGTAAGCAAACGCTATTTTAATGTATGCATTTTTAAATGTACTATGGTTCACCGGTTGGCAGTCCAGATATACCGGCAAAAAAAACTTCCAAACAGGTATTTTAACCTGTAAAAAATTCAGGTGTTTTCACCTGTCTGGCTGTCATTTTCACGAAAATCATTCCTCCAGCCCACCCCTTTGTCATTTCTTATTACTATTCAGATTTATGTTGACGTGTAGTATTTGTCTTCTACCATCTACCATTATAGCTCCAAGTTGATGTTGGTTGAGGGGTCGAACGCATTTACTGCACTTGCAAGTGAATGGAGATTTCGTAATTTTTGAATTTCTTCCTATGTATTTGTCATAAATACCCACCGAAGAAACTACGTTCTGACCTTTTTTTTTGCTCTTTCTAATGCTGTATTTTGTAAAGGTGTAATGTAAAGCGAAACCGTGTGCACACGGCAAAAACTGAAAAACAGGCAAATACACCGACCTCTCAGCTATTCCACTATTCCTCCACAATGTAAAAGACAGGTGAAAACACCTGAATTTTTGATAGGTAAAAATACCTGTATTTTTGCCTGTATATCTGGGACTGGTTGGTGAAGTCAACAGGGTAGAGCAATAACTTAAATTGATTGGTATATACGGTCAAATTCACTGTAAATTTGATTGCATAGCAGGGTTGGACTTAGGCAACCGGATAACATCATAATATTATCCACCATATTGGAATTGGTTCATAATCGATTTTGATACATCGAATGTCGAACGCTTCTGGACAATCACAGCAATATGAATATAAATTAGAATTAAGACGCTGTACTGACCTTCAATTTCCAACTGAGCGAAAAACGACGAGCCATCTCCAAGTTCTGAAAAATCGAGATTTCCAATATGAGAGATTGAATTTCCCCGGATCCATCGGGGAAACGGTGCAACATTTACCGGCTGCCTAAGTCCAACCCATTTAAACTGTAAGTGCAGATGTTTCAAATGGCTATAATGCTTGTAAAAGTAGTGTAAGAATATTTCGCTGCTGGCGTGATCGGAATCGGAACCCGTAAATTCTAACTTTCTAACCAACTAGTCAACTATGCATTCTCTATTCGCAATATCCGATATCCCTTGTCTTAAATATTTGTAGTCCGTCGGAGTCAAACACCCCCTCCCTCTGTTCAATGTTGTCCCATTTTAATGGGAGCCCCCTCTACCCTTAAATCCGGACGTCCTATATGAACAACCCCAAATCAGTCTCACTGGATGCAGAACTAGATTCTAAGATCAGCTTTTAACGAATTTTCATTTTTGAATATTTAAATATCTATGTAGGCGGGTTAGTGTTGGGAGTCATTAGTCAGAGGTCAGGTGAATTTGCAAAACTTATGCCCCATTACATGTGCCGCATATACGCATGATCATTGAAATATTGGTACTCTCTCGATAAATGTGAGTTTTCGCTGATTTAGCACATTATTTGATACAGGTGTTCAGAAATCCTCAAGCTCAAATGTATATCGAGGGGATAGCAAAGAAGGCTGTAGTATTAGTTCGTCAGAATGCGTTGAACTCATGTATGTTTCACGTTAAAGAAGCAAGACTGTATTGTCATCAAAGATTTTATTTTCGATTTCATGGAAGCTGGAATCTCACTGAAGATAACGTGAAAGAGTAAGTGTTCTTTTCTTTATACTCACTTTAACTGAGGTATATTTATGGCTTCAAATTGTTTACAGTGCTGCGGATATTGTGGAAACATTGAAAACCAATTTCAATACTTGTTTGATAAAACTTCTAATGAAAGATGACTTCAAGCCCTTATATTTTCCTAAATTCTCTGGATGGTCCATGACTCTTGGGCTCAGAGAAGAATTCATTAAGATACTTAAAGAAAACGGCGTTAGCAATCCCTTCCAAAACGACCCTGATAGCCATTTTCCGTGGAAGCGCACTTTACGTCCGGCAAAAGCGTCCAATGTGGCAACAAGATTGGACTTTAGATCTGACTGTATTGCAGAGATTTCTAAAGAGACACCTGTTCCCACTTCCGATGTTCAATTAAATAGTTCTTTCGATAACGGATCTGAAAAACTGGAAGAATGCATTAAAGGTAACCGTGGAGTCTGCTTAGACAACGATGACGGTCAAAGCGCCATACGTAAATCCAATGACACCAGCAGTGAAGAAAAATGTGTTCAGGATGACAATGGGCTGACTGAATTTCTTGGTGATGAAGATATTAGTAGTAGAGATGAAAGGGACGACGTGTCTTGTGTTCCCGTTTCGTCCTTTTACATATTAAACGGTCTTTTGCTTAATGTGTATGTGTTGGATTACTCAAAAAGTGTTAGAAGAGCAGATTCAACTATTAGGTGCTGAGAAATTTTTAAAAGGTACATGACACTGAGATATTCTAGTTGACGACATAGTGAGTTTCATTCGGTTACAAATTGATGGAACTAGGCTGTGCACTGTATATCCGGTAAATGTTACCCAGGCATTTTAAAACATAACATTATGGTTAATTACCTATTTGTATACTTAAAATAATATATTTAAAATCTGATAGATTATTAAACTTTTTTCAAAAATTGTACAATTCGAATTTCTGCATTCCGATGAAAACGATTGTAGTACAAATTACGGCGGTCATTTAAAACATGTTGCAGCAAAATCCGTTGTTTCGTTCTCAAGGTATCGCGTTTTTAGTACTTCAAATCGATGTATCAAAATTAAGATAATTTTTTTATAAATGTTAGAATTCTCATTTTTTGTGCTCTATCCTCTATCCGATGGCCATGCTGCATTGATTGTGGCCGAGGAACCTAAAACTCACATTCCGGTTCGTAGTAATATAGCTCAATGACTTTTTTCTGGATTTGGGGAAAACACCTTTGTTTGTGTGGGTTTTGTGCGTCCAAGTTCTGAATTTGGGCAAAATCGGATGAAATGTACGACCGTGGAAGTGTGGTGTTTAGTGCCCTTCCGTTACACTTTTTTCGGATTCTACGAGTGGCAACCTTAATCATGTAACTAGTAGTTGAACTATAAATGGTATGAAACTGTTGAATACATATGTCTATAAAAGTCTGCATATACGATGAATGGTTCTGAGAAACTATTCTTAACTAATTAACTGTGTTATCCATTACTAAAATTTAACTGTTTATTTATACATTAAACGTTGCAACTAAATTACTAAATTATATATTGCCAATTGCCATGCTAATGTTTCAATCTATTCTGTTCCGGTGAAACTTCTCAATAACGTTCTTGTAACTATGAGGTGCTGTGAATAAATAACCTAGTCAATTATTAATTATTAGTCATACAAATTTCATGTCGAAATGGTATGATACTCGTCAAATGTAATCAAAGAAATCGCATCTTCCGTAATTCGTCAGGGAATTCGCATAAATACAGGAAATTAAAGTTCCGTATTGCTGGAGCTGAATGTAAAAGTTTCATAGGTCTTTTCCAAGTGTTTCAGAATAAAAAGAAACAACATGCACGGTTTTGATTGCTAAAAGCATCATTTCTTTATGCTCTCTAACATCATCTAACGGTAAACAATTATGGTGTTCTTACAGGTCCATTTTATCTTTAAATAAAGTTTATTTTGTTTTCAAGCAGCTTCCTAACAAATCAACAATAAAGTTTCAGAAATTTTACATATTATTTTATATTTGTTGAAACGATAAAAATGACATTGTCTTAACGTTAAATATAACTGGCCAAAGTTTGGACAATTCTCTTATAAGGCGTTTTGTTACATGATCTAGAGAGGCATACACATGATAGCGAGTATTGCCATATTTTATTATAGCTGATCTGTGAATAACAATAACTTATTGCGAAGTTTGAGGTAACTCTTTCAGTTGTTTGAGAATGGTTTCGTGAAGCTTTTTCTTGTCCCTTTCGTCCTTCTTTAATACAGATAGTATTTTCTTTTTGTCCTTGTCAGCTTCACGAATTCTACGAAAATAGGAACAATTATTAATAATAAATGTCATGCCCACACACACTACACACTAAATGGGTACACAAAGCAAAATGAAAAAAGAATGCCGGTACTTTTCTAGCAGCTTTATTGCAGATTGTGGTGTCACTCGAGGATATTTGGAAGTTCTTTCCCCGAAATCATGAAAGTAAGCAGAGAAATCACACTGATTAAATAAATCCAAAAGTTGACGGACATCCGTAAAACACTCGAGTAGTAAACCAGAGTCCAAACCCTTCACCGGCTCTGACGCGGCAAATTCTGCACAATACACAATTTTGTTGTAGTCAGAGATAAATAAATGTAACGGGATACACTAATATTAATTCAAAAAATAAAATTAATATTACGTTCACATTGAATCAGATCTAAATCCAACTGTTTTAATGCCCCCAGAGAAATTTGTCTCACATCTTCATCTTCCAACATCATGTAAAGTATTTTCTTATTTATATGCTGACAAGCAGCAACGCACGCTGTCCTTGCCACTTTGATCTATCATTAAATAACAAATTCAAGTTAATAATTGTCGGTCTGTCCCGCAATGTAAATATTTGAGGGCATTTCAACTTACTGGTAAATTTGTAAAGGCAAGAAAAGTTGATTGAAGGAAACCAATGAGATCAATAATGTAGTCTGATGCGCGACCTTGAGGTTCACTTAAAGTCCACTCATAACTAGCCAAATCAAAAGTGTCGTCTATTTTTGCCTTAAGTCTTTCATAAATTTGTTCTTCCGCCTCGGCCCTTGCATCTTTAAACATTGATTTCCCTTGAAGTTCAGCTTTGTGCGAAACATCCTTGACGGATCCCCTTTAAGAAGAAATATACATTTCTCAATGGCAACAGTGTTAACGCTATCTTCAGGAGTATAACAAAAGTGATATTGAATTTAAGAATAATATTTACCCCGTAATACTACATATGAAATCTTCTAAATAAGCGTTTGTGTGCTCTAGATAATTTGTGTTAATGGTTATTTGAATGAGCTCTAACAATCCCACGGAAGGTTTTTGTATGAGTGTTGTAAGACAACCGCTTAATGTCCTTGTAAGCAACTGATTTGTAGATTTTCTCATCATGTCGTCTACCTCTGTTTGACTCAGATTCAATTCTTGTGTGTATTTTAGTGAAGCACCGACGAAATCTTTCACTTGCTGGTAAACTTTTGGAACCATTGATGAGAATGGAAACCTTTTTGGAAACGAACTTTTTTCAAGAGCTTCGTCTCGATATGGGAAAACAGATATCAATTCCATGTATTCGGACTCATTGCTAACCTGAAAGGTAAAAAGACGTGAAATGATTATGCAAGCTGATACAGAAGACTTACAAATAATGGTGGTATGCACAACGAAAATGACCGTATTTTTACATGAAGTGGGTGGTAATTGTCTTGATCGAATATGTCACGAAATGAATGAACACAGCGATGCATTAATACATCAGTGTAATGCTCTCTTATTTCTTGAAGCGCTACAGACAGCTGAGAAATGTTGTAACCATAGTTCTACGTAGTAAAAAAAACATGGAAATTGATTATGTTTACCTAAACTAAATGATTGAATCGTAGATGTAAACTTACTGCTAATGTGTTGCTGAAAAGCATGATGACATTTTTAATTTTGAGAATCATAGCAGCATCCGTGCAATAAGACTATAAACAAATGCATGTTAACATTACAATCATTATTAGGATTATACAAATTAAGTCAAACAATATCTTTAAAGAGACTCACGGAATGTGTGCGAAGAGCGTGAGCTACTTTAGGTACAGAAGCATTCCACATCTCTTCTAAAATTGCTTGGTTAACTAATCCGTTTGTAGTGTACAGGAGATGATTTTCAATGACGAAAAATCCAACCACTGCATGAAAATATTCGCGGTAACCCTCCAGACTTTCATGTTGCTGAAAACAATTTTCGACAAAACATAATTAGGATAAATCAAACGAAGCCCCTGCGAAAGAGTATAATTTTAGAACACTCGGAGAAATTAAAATTACAAGAATTTCATTAGATTAGATATGATCGTGAAAAAGAAGGACAAAAACACACCATATTAGCTGACGGCTGCAAGACCAGACTGGATTGCTCTTTACGCTGCTTCCTGTAGTAATTTTCGAATGTGTTCTTGTCTCCCAACACCGTGAATATATGAAGACATCTGTACAGAGGCGAAAAGTCAACAAGATCTTGAGCACTCAAACCCTCTTCAATATCTTGAGAACTTTCATCTTGAGCTTCATAGTCGTCTGCAAGCATAATTAAATTACACGTACAAAGTAAAATTGGAAACGAAAGGAATTAGAAGCTCACACGAAGGACTCATTTTAGAATTACCTGAGAAAGGATTTGAAGAAATTATTGGTATTATCTTTTTCCTTTTTCCAGGTAACGATTGATCTAAATCTAACTGCTCAGCGGTCTGTAATCATCATGTTCAGCACAATTATTAATGTGAACAATTATTTAGAAAAACCAATATAAGGTGCAATTAAAGTACAAAAAAAGAAACTAACATGACGCATTGCGACTTCACCAATTCTTGTGGAATACTTTCTGACATTTTCTAAAAAGTCTTTTAATTCAGACATACTTGAGTCCTGAATTTTTTGACGAAATCTGTAATTCAAATAAATTTGAATTCACCAACAAACCACGATGGTGAGATTTTTAGGTAAAATAAGCATTCTGTAAGAATACGTTCACATACTGTGGTATACTTTCACGGAAATGGTTAGTAAATCGATAGCGAGAGACTTGGGGCAAATATGTGTGTTCCAATTGTTCCAGAGATTTAAGCGCTGGATAGTATCTGTAAAAAAATTAATCGGCATATCAGTTCCAATGAACAACCGACAAATGAGTCAAAGAGACATCCTAACACAAACTTCCAGGCACAAAAGAAATTATCACATTCATCCATTATTTATGCTGGGTAAGCAAATTACAATAATAATGCGTAGTCACCTTTTTTGAGCTAACTGCTCTTGCAATTTGTGATACATTTTGAACACCGGAAGACATATCTCTAGCTGCTCAATTGTGGAAATAATATTAGTTTCCACACGTCTAGCTTTGGCAACCTCTTCTCCTCTTTGAAGCACACTTCGTAACTCAGCTTGTAGGTCCTTGTCCATGGAAGCAATAAGACCCTGTAATCGTATTCCAATATTGTCAATAAGGTCTATCACAAAAGTACACATCACCTGTTAAAAGTTGTTCTAGCAGGACAAATGGTCACTCATTTTTATGTCCTCCATTTAAACAAATAATAAAAGTTAGTATAGATCTTGTGCTGAATCGGTCTCGATTGAATCAGTAAAAAATATTCAAGCAAAGAGCCATTTAGGTAAAGTATTTGCCTTGAGGTCTTGGGCTTCTGTTCGGACATGAAGTAGTTCCCTGATGGAATCAATAAACCCTTGGTAGTGGGCATTACAGAGTTTTTCGATATCACGATCGTGCGTCCGAATTCTCTGCTCCAAATGTTCCAGGAATTTTTGATGCCTTCCATCTTCGATTATTGACCTTTAAAAGATAATTCATTTAAATTCTAAACATTTTGATTAACAAGCTTGCAAGCGAAAAACTAACATGTCCAATACGTCAACTACATTTTGCACAACAGCTGCTCTATTATACAGAAAATAGCCTTAAAATTAGCAATAATATGACACAATTTTGACAAAAATGGTGAATACCTGAATGTTGGACCCCAATAAGTGTCAAGTGCTTCGATTTCTTGAGCCAATTGTTCATAATTTTGTGAATCCGATGGATCCACCTCTTGTGAAGAATTCATTTTGACTGAGGTCTTTGGCTGAGTAATCAAGCATCCCGCGGCACTTCGTTAACCGCGATATAGATGCATTGATACTTTTGGTCTTTGTTGCTTTAGAGATATCTTTCGTAGTCATTGCAAATAGCTGAGTATATTTTGCATGCAATGAACTAAATTTCCTAACATATATAATATCCGGATCATGCACAGGCTAATACTGTAACCTCCAATTACAGTCCCAAAGTTTTTATTAAATTTCATTTCGAAAATTTATTTATTTTTCAAAATTGAAATATTGACGTTGTACAATTTATATTATTTATAATTTAAATAACATTTCGTTTTACGTTTTGTATTATGGGAGTAATTGACCTGTCAGAAAACTATATTTATAAATTTACCAATATTAGCAAAGTCAACCTATAATTGAAAGCAAGGATGATCAAGAATTCTGGCTATACCTTCCACGAATTGAATAAATGTGAATAGATTTTAATACAGTACAAAACGTGTCACCCGCGTTTATATTGTTTGTATTACTTAGTAACATTAACAGGGTTAGATATAATTAAAACCATATATAAAGTTTAGCTGCATATAATTATTAAATTAGAATTGCGCAATATTTAAATCTTACGATGCACTAATATAGTTTCTTTGTTCGTAAGTACAAATTTTCATTCAGTATGTTATGAGTGGAAGGTAACCTTTACTAGTCCAATTTATTCCGATGTTTTACTAAACGAACGATTCAGATGTCAGATAACTCGTGAAAAATATTTGAAAGGTAACCTACACTAGAATAATAACGGAAAGGAGTTGATTATAAACGAGAGAATAAATAAATTACAGCCATATAAATTCAATTGCCAATTACAATAACCACAACAAATTTACTAAATGAACTGTAACACAATCTTGTGAAAGATATAAAATGTATCTAATTGTCAATTATAATAATATTGTAATTGATCGTCTTTTAGTTCAAAAATTTCGATTCTATATAAGGCATTTTCTCAATTCATTTCATTAGATGGGTAGTATAATTTTACAATTAATTGTAAGTAATTCCAATTATACAAAGCGGCTGGCACCAGCCAATTATTTGAAGGGAAAAATCATATGAATCAAAAAGGTGCGCTAAGTACATTATTTGCAACACAACATAATGACTAGTGAAAAACTAAACAGGGTATTAAAAATGCTATACTAGCAGCCGCAGCTTACCGGTGGGTACAGGATGTGCTGAATTGTATCTCATATGCAGTAAAAGATTCTCTACAATTTTTGCTGGGATTCATCGATGTTGCAATGGAACTCTAGATGGACTTTTTTAAACCCCCTTAGATTCTACTCTAAAAGTAAAAGTGAGGATGTGAATTTTTGTCAGACCAAAGCACAGAAAGTGCTGTTTGTAGGTTAAACTTTCAAAGAAAAGGCAGTGTTTAACTTCGCTAAATTTGAACTGATTGCAGGGAGTTCAAATCTCACACACAAACCTCACAAAAATGCATTTTGTCAATGGCTTTTAATCTGATTTCAAGAATTATTTTCTTTGTGTGAGGTGTACCTTGCAAAAGTCACATTGTCCAAAAGCTCATAGCTTGAAATACATTCTTCTGCTGTAGTAACTAAGAGTCATATAAATAGGCATTTAATTGTATAATATTATGTGCATTTGAGAGAGAAAATATAACGCGAACTTTGTACACATCATAATAAACTACAAATCTACCCGATAAAGAAACCACTATTTCAAAAGTTTTCACTACATAAGTTGTTTAGCCGTGTTTGCTTCTATTTAGTCGGTGATGGTGGTGAATTAAGCTCGATTGTTTGATTTTCATAATCATTGCTGTTAACATAGAAATTACTGCATGTAATAAGAATAATGCAAGTTTACATAAAATTAAGAAATAAATACATGTTTTTGTCTTACGTGCCAAATTTTTCCCCATCCTCCAAGGTTTCTGGCAGCCGTTTCCCTACAGTTTCTGGAATAAAAAGGGCCAAAAGACCAGAAACAAACGTGGCTGCTCCAAATATCAACAATGGTAAAGGCTTCCAGACCACTCCCTTGAATAAATAGCATATTAAATAGAAACGAATATTAAACTTTGAGAAAGATGTAGAAAACATGCACAAATAATTATAATACTTACCAATTTCAATAAGTATATGGATAAAATGCCACCAACTCTGGCACACATTGAACTAGCACCCACACCTGCATTACGTACAACAGTTGGAAAATTTTCTGCGGAAAATATGTAAATGACTCCATACGAAGCAGTGATACACATTTTGCCAATCATGGCAAATGTGATAAGTAGCCAATTCCAATCTGTATCAAAAGTAAATTGTATATTTGAATAGATAAAATCGTAGATATTAGCATCTACTACTTGAAGTGTCTTAATGACATATGGAACCTTTTCCTTCAGGAACTAGAGCACAGGCCGTCATGAACAATCCTCCAGCAAGCATGCATCCACAGAGTACAATCTTCCGACCAAATCGGTTAAGACTTATCAGAAGAAATGAATAGGCAGGAACTTCCACCGCTCCAGCAATTATAAAGTTGAGATAATCATTTCCACCGAGGTTAGACGTGTTTAGAGACAGACCGTAATACACACCGCTGTTGACAAACCAGTTGAGAAAAATGTTGAGGGATCGGAGACCCAGTCTTGGGTAAAACCAAAGGTGAAGTATATTCACCGAATTTACAACTACGGGCTCATCACAAAGACCCTCGTAAATCTCCTCCGATAGCAATACTTTATTTTCTTTTGCTGCCTTCCGTAATGTTGCATTTGCCTCCTCCTTCCTTCCTCGTGCTAACAACCACCGAATTGATTCGGGTAGAAACCTAAGAAATTTTGTAATTGACTAAATGCGTGTAGCCATTTTTTAACTATATTAGAATTAGTAGTACCATGCAGTTATAAAAATACACAAACCAATAATATGACAAGAAAACGAGACCGGGTAGACTCAAAGCTATTTGGAGGATTTTCCAGTCTCGAATCAAATAAGCAAACAATGCTGTAACCAGGTATCCGGCTGTAAAGAAGAACTGGCACACAACACCAGCCACCATTCTTTTTGAGGCTCCAACCATTTCCATTGCTGCAAACATAATTGGATATTTGAAACAGGGATCTTTCTTTTAAAATCAAACGATATAATTAATATTGCAAGTAATTACCAATTACAAATCCAACTAAAAAGATTCCTGAGGTACTGGATCCCACAATCATTCTGGCAAGAACAAATGTCCAGTAATCCGGAGCAAGGCCTGCGAGAATTCCAAACACCACTTGAAGAACCAAAGATACGAAAAATATTGGGCGTCGTCCAAAGCGGTCCGACAAATCTCCAAAGAGAATGGATCCAACCAAAATTCCAAACATGAACAAGGACTGGGCGTGCTCGTATCGAATTTCTTGGTCACAAAACATTTGATACTACAGGAAAGTGAATCAATGTTTAGTAACAAAGTCACAAATATCGGTTTTAAGTTTTAGATTTATTTGTAGAATAAATGCCTACATCTATGCGAGCACTGCTTTGGTATTTGGAAAAGTCATAAACGTATTTATGGTTGCAAGACACATTGGCGTTTGCTGGAATCCCACCAGTAAGGTACTCTTCCGTAAAATTAGTGTCCAGTCTCGTGCAAAGAGATCCTTTCGAAATATCCTCAGAATAGGCCATTTTGAATGGAATTCCATCAGGTAGAGTATCATAAGTTGCATTATCGGATTCGATTGGCAGTTGACACCTGCGTAAATCACAATTAATATTTTCCAACCTTTAAACGCACTACTAATAAAAAAAGCAAATAATTTTTATTTGAAAAATCTTACATAAAATGCGAGTAAAGTAACAATGTGTGTATTCTCACCTGTGATTAATTTTAGCGCCGAGAAAAACCCAAGCTAGTTTGTGCATCGCACAACAAATTGCAGGTAGACATAATAAGAGGTAAACTCTTCTTTGATATCGTCCGAATTCCCCAAGCAGAGGCAAAACACTGTCGAACTTCATTTTGGACTAGGGCTCTAAAATAATATAATTTATCGAAATTGGTTAATACACTGTTCATAACCATTTCCGTAATTCCGTATATACTTATTATAAAATATGATGGGTATCTGTGTCACATTTCTAACAGACATCAATTATTGCAGCAAACTGGGCTTGCCTAAACCCTCCGAAGATATGAAATACAAATTGTAAAAGTGTAACAATTACGAAAAGCACAATATTAAAGGTAGGAAATTAAAAATTCACACAAGCGGACTTCGGAGACTTTGGCACACATTTGACACTGTTGTAGAACGGGAACGCGGTCGTGAAGGTATTCCATTCACGTTACGTGAATGGAAAGGAGATAGAAAACTAATTCACAATGATGCATACACCAGAATGCAAATATGACTCACTTTCTATGAATATTAGGTAGATAGACGTAAAAAAATCATTAAAAAAAGTTTTTGTTTAACTTTCACTTGTCTTCCATTCAGTGCTCGGTTCTATATGGTCTATTTCCCAAACACAAAAGACTAATAATGTTACTTATTCAAATGCATTTAGGATTATATGCAGTCCAGGCCCTATCAACCTACGCAATGGGAGTGGGACTACTATCCTGTCTGTCTATCACATCAGTTCGCATTTCGCATACATATCACATTTGAAAAAAAAATGCCTATTATACTGTTTGAGTCGTACTCCACAAATGAGTTGTAGAGATGTATCAATGTGACCTGAACTATTATTATTATTACTACTACACTACTATTATTGTCTATAATAATAATAATATGCTTCTCTTTCTAATTCACGATGAAGACTGCTTTTCAAGATAAAATATTCATTAATAGAGACGAAGAAAACAAAGCATAACTTGACAATTGTTAGGAAAAAATGCAAACTAAGACTTAAGTATTCGTCGTCGTGTCCCAGTTGAATGCAATATTTTGCTAAACCCTGTGGACTGCGAACTCAGGGTGCTTAAAAAGAAAAAATGATTCTGCAGCGTCAAATGTTTGCCACAAAACAATTCAATTCGATGTATGTAAACTTCCGTGCCTACACTTACTTTGAATGCGCAATGACAGATTATTGTGAATGACCGAACAAGTAGTAGTATTAATGACCTGATAAAGTTAATGTACATTCACTACATGTAAGTACTTGTTACACCTGTTACAGTTAGTTTGCACGCGTGCATGTATATTTTCATTAACCAGTTCATAAATATTCCAGAATTATAGAAAAGTTGTTCCTCATTCATTGAAATTGGGTCTTATGCTGAAGATATAATTCTGTACCCAAAGTGCACATCGAGCAAACCGCAAACTATGCATTGGTTGGCATCATTGATGTTCATTAAATCCATTGAGTACTGCAAGCAGATTTAACATTTAACAACGAGTAATTATCGTAACCTTATATATGTCGTAGGCAGATCGGGTTACACGCGATTTGGGTGACAGTAACTCAGTTCGC
>JABASC010003368.1:0-14389 GCA_019776185.1 Plutomurus gul
AGACAACACCGAACCCGATACACAGTCTTAATAGAGCCGGAACTGAAATGTACTTTTTTTCGCAGTACTCTATGTTTCATTTCTAGTTATGCGACAATTCACACTCGGAGCTGAAACATTGTTGTTGGCTTGACCGTCTATGTTCACTCTTTCATTATACCTCCGAAACTAACACCTGAGGAGTGGGGAACGAACATGATAAGCACGAACGCGCTGTAGGAAAATTCTCGTCACACGATGACTGTCATTCGCCAGGTGTTATTCCAACAAACCTCGAAGTCTGAGATATTCCCAATTAAAACCACTTTTCTATACTATGGAAAAATAACATTGTGGATTGTAAGATGACTCTAACATAAAAGTAAGTGTAGAATACACCAGGAGAAAGAAGGTGAATAGAAGAATAGAAAGAGAGTTAGGAAGATTTTGAAATTTAAAATGTGAGGACAGCATACAATACTAGTTACCCTATTATGTATGTATTTATTATTCAGTCCTCTTACACCACCTCATTTGCATAAAGTTAACCATTCCAAAGTTATTCAACATAAAACAGTGAGTCATTGTTGTTTCTGAACTACCCTTTATAAATCGAAATATTTAAAACGACCGTTTTAACACTTTTATGAAAATTTTGTGGTAAATAAGTAATTCAGGTGTGGCTGTTATTTCCCTTACGCAACAAAATACAGGTAAGAAATACTAAAATATAAACATAATTAATTTGAAGAAATATTATTCAAGAAAGTTCAATGGGAGCACAATCGTAAGTTCTACCATGAGAAATTTTTACTCACAATATTGGAACACAATATGTAAGTTCATAAGTGCGAATTAGATTTTTCACAAGCCTATGCGTCTTACATATTCTGTAACTTTTAGATTTGTTGATGATAATTACGCATCTCGTGCATGCTCTGGCACGGTTACACTTACACAGCATGTCATCGTACAATGTTATGATAATGTTATACAAGATGAATTATTGATTATTATTGTATTCATTCCATGCAGGGATGATTATTTTTATCTCACGAATAACAAGTGTTAAAATACTAGGTACATTTAACATCAACGGCAAATTAATATCACTTTTAATAAGTAAAAATAGTAATAGTGTTAAGTTGGTTTTGGTTCACATGTTGTTTAACAACGTTCTATTCCCTAGACACTATAATTAACCTAAAATCCTCAACATATTTTAACTTACAGATTTTGTCAGGAAATGTGCACCTATTTAAATAATGTACGACAAAATTGAAACACAGATAATTTATTCAACCTCGGTGATAATGTAAAGCGGTAGCTTTTTGACTTTGTGATTCGTGGCGTTCCTCACTAAGTAAAAAACTACTAAATACTTCTTCACTGTAGGATATGAAATGACAAGAACACTAAATTGGGGCCCAATATTTATTATAGTTTGAAATATTTGTAAACCAATATACAAAAAGGAATTTAAACGAGTTGGTAAACTAATTTACCCTTTCAGTGTAGACCTGACATGATCTTCACTTATCCATGTGTTATAATTTTGGATGTATCATAGGGGCTTACACCCAAAATACCCTACGGTGTGGTGAATTTAAGAAGATTATTATAATCAGCAACGATTTTGGAAGAACAAAATCCCTCGTGAATTCATTACAGTGTGTAAGTAGGAGAAAGTCAATTCACTGAGAAAAGGAAAACTCTTTGATCTTAAACCAATTATGTAAAATAATATTCATGATATAATCACTTTTTCATTCCTTACTTATGTATATCCTTATATCCTTGAAGTTGTAAAGGTGGGAATATAAAGGTAGAGCTACTTCTAAGTGTATGCTCAGATGGTATAATGTAATCACAATAAAAGGCCAGAAAACTTTTATGCAGAAAATTGGCCCTAAAAACTTAATATGGTTAATTTACCCTCCGGCATACTTTAAAACGAAACTTAAAAATTTTAGACAAGATCTTTATGACATTTTCTTTAAATTGCTCTTTGGTCGCTTTACCTTTTATCTATGCCCTTAAATTGTTTACGTACAATTTCCGTATGCTACTATGGAACAGTTTATTTGTCGTTACTCTTTACTCTGGCCTTGGCTCTTGCCTCTGTGCGATCAAAAATAAGTTTATAAATGTACGAAAATAGAAACTGGATAATTCTATTTAAATAGTTACTTAAATGTCTACAGAATTAAAATGAATCAATCCCCAAGTCACATATTACAAAACAAATCACCAACTAGAATCGTATTGTATTATAGAACAATTTAACTTTCGGTTGTAGCAATTGATGACACAGGAAAAGTGTGAGTTTCTCTGATAAGAGACGTTGCAAATTTTAAGGGGATGCTGATTATAATACTATTGTTAGTAAATTTGAATTTTTTAAAGAAAATTCTCTTTATTGGCTAAAGTCAAGTTTCTAAATCTAAACCAATTGATCAAACTCCAGTTTTAATCTAATCTCTTGAAGAATTCGATTTGTGATATGGACAGAAAAATAAATTATTTGATTGGATTATTCTGAACTAGAGTGGGTGTCCGTTGTGTGTACAATTATATGGGTGGACAATGTTTTGAGACTATCTGATATGAGTCTTAATGTGTACTCTGTTATTTTTTATCTTGCTTCCGTCAATGTAGTGACTGTGTATATTCCCTAGGAAAAAATCACTGAGAAAGTTCTGTTCTCCTGCATTTGAAAACTGATTTTATTAAGACATCATACCTGCACTGCACATATTTCAAATCTTACTTTAATGTTTATTGGATTCGAAAGCAAATTCTGCGCAGGGACCGCACATGGTCTTAATAAAACAGATTTCTAAACGCCGATAGGTTGCAGAAATAAGACTTGTTGAGGAAAAATGTGGTGGATATTCAATAAACATATTCACTAACAGGAGCGGATACACATAAGGGGAGGTTCCCATTTTTCTCACATATTAACTCCGCTATGCTCCGCTCTCCATACCACACCCAAGTTTAATTTTTCCGTCTAGGAGTGGGGTTAAACACCCCCCAAAACTGGATGCACGTCATACTGCGTATAGGTATTCACATCTAAATATAGATCTTATGTTATATTTATATTATACATTTGTAATGTTATGTACTGGACAGCAGAGAAAGTGAGATGTTCATGTAATTTTACTTTTTACCTACACGAATTAACATTTGTAAGGTAAAGTAAATCTATCGTTAAGAGATGTTTCTGTCGTTCAGAAATTCTCAGATCATACATAGGATATATTTATAGATAGCTATAAGATATTCATTTGTGTAGTTAAGATAATATAGAAAACTCAGATTCGGTCATCGATCATTTCCATCTCTACAGACGCGCTTTTAGATTGGATCTTTAGAATTTCTCCTCCACAACCGTTTCTTTCAGGGACTTCATTACTACGATCTGCTAAGCAAACAATAATAATACATAATTCAGATGGTTCCATGTTATTTTCTGTATGTTGGCTGAATTAATGCGGTGAATAGAGCGTATTACAACATATTTTACCGACATACTCGTGGGATTACAAGACTCAGGTCGCTGAGGGGATTTCAAGATGCAGAGACGTCTGCAGATCCTGCGGCGAAATACTGTTATTACCTCGGAATTGCAGAAGCAGAAGAGTAAACTTACACAGAAACCCTGAAATTCACAAGAATAGTGTGAATAATGTTAAGAAAACACTTTTTAATAGTGCTAATTTTATTTACGTAATAAATTGTAGATGATGTAAATACTTAGAAGCTTCTAATATTTGAAATATCCCCTTTATACTCAAGAATTTGGTTGTAAATACAAATTTTCAGCCTACGTGAGCAAATTATAGAAGCTTCTACTTAGAAAGTGAACATGAACATGCTTATTATTTACCTGCAGGGATGATGTGGCGGCTGCCACCACTTCGTAAACAGCTTCCTCGGTTGTACCGGGATTTGGGCGAAATGGAGTTACAAAATAGTGAAGTCCCAACAATGGAATCAAAATCAGGGTAGCGCGCACAGCCTACATAAAATAATACAAAAGAATAAGTACATATATCTTCACGCAATCTATCTATAGACATATTTTTATTACAATTTTGTTTACCGAAAACACAAAGTTTTTAGTGAATATAACTTGTAAGTGAAAGTTGCGTATATTTTCGCCAAAGCAATCGTTATCTAAAAATGATGTGTGCTTAAGGGGTGAAATTTATGACAGACTTCGAGCTTGCGTTAACACTATTGCAAGCACCCACAGGAAATTGGGGGCAAAAATGCTTTGTCTACAAATATATTGGTGAGCTGTTTAAGTATAGATTGAAGATACATCATATACAAATATTATCAATATAATATATGCTATTCAACTTATTGGTCGAATAAGTTGAATGTGAAACCGAATAATGTTTTCACATTCAATTAAAAGTTCACAAACTACTTAGTATTATAAACTTTCATTTTGTAATTAGTAGATGCAATTTGAAAGTAAAATGGACCTATTTTCCTTATCCTATATTGATTCGGGATCGAGAGTACAATTTGTGTAGTGCAAGTTTGAAGGATTTGTTGTTTCATACATTCTCTCAAATCTCTTGACGCATACTGCAGATATTTTCTAACAGGATTATTACCTCCATTACCCATAATTTTACTGAAATTCTGGAAATCCTCCAGCGAAAACTACGCCGCTAAAATGTAATTTATTGGAATCGTATTATCGCGAGAGTTATCCATGAGAAAGTCTGTCCATGATTCATTCAGAATTCAATAGGACAAATTCATTTTTTACAGCTTCCTATCAGAAGACAATATTTGTCTTCCTTTTTATGTCTGACTGATTGCGAGTTTCTATTCTATAGCCTTTGTATGAACGAAGAGCATTATTTACAAGCAAGTTGAATCGTACATACTTTATTATCTCTTTTGTAAGAATGTAAGAGAAAAGAAATTGGAAACCTTGCGCAATGAATGGTGATTGTCTGGAGCAGAGATGGAAGAGTTTCGTCTCAAAGCATTTGTAAAATTCTGTTGATCCTTCAGTTTGGTTACTGTATTTAAGTAATGCATTCATGATCTCTTCTTAACAGTGATTCAAATAAATACTAATGAATACAAACTTTCGTTTACCTAAAACCCGGAGAATATTTATGAGAAAAGCCAAACTGATAGCCAAACCGAGACAAACGGGTATCTTTTGAATCAGGCTCCATTTACTTTCCGACACCCAGCATCTGTTAAAAAAAGAACACTTTATTTAATTTGATGTTATGGGATGCATCATCATCTATAACTACTTTAGTCCGCAGTGACAGCAAATCGAGTGATTTGGCACGGTGAAAGCTTATTCTGTATCACTACGAGCAAGGAACTAAATACGTTATCAATTTTCAATTACCTTTCTATCTATCATACAGGCGGGAGACCCGCTATATAATTTGACACAAAATACTAGTAGGTACTTTGTTTACATTGTTAACTGTTCACATTGATTTATACAGGAAGCATGCTTTATACGCTTTTATTTCTACAATAAATATACACCGTATATTTATAGGAAATTAATTTGATGTGGCAAGCATCAAAGCAAATTTGTAATTCCAGTTTGGTAGAATTGACCAAAGCATAGATCCGTCAAGTTAATTGCTGGTAAATTGATTACAAGGAATTTGCTAAACCTTTGGAAAATGTTTGACCATGTCTTCCCCACCGCCTGATTGCTTAATGAACACGTGTGTAATCATTCCGGGGCTTCAATCGACATTTGTCAAACTATCTTGAAAGCATGGGCAGCCAACCTTTGTAATTCGTGCGGAATATATTGTTGAATTTATTTTACCAGGAAACCATGTCAGTGCCATATAGGGCACTGACAAGACTAGGACAAAGAACTCTTTTAGATTTTATCTTTACATCTAATCGCTAACAAGTCACATATTGAGAGTTTTACTGTGCCACGGGAATAACCAGAATTAAAACAAAAGTTGAATGGAAAGCTTCTCCTTTGCTTGTTACTGATTCTCGGATACAGACAGTCCCTGCTGAAAATGAATGGCAAGGGAAATTCGACCATACAAACTTTCTCCGGATTCGGAAAGTTTATTTCATGAAATATTTCTACTAATCACCTTCCGCGCTGTAGTTTACCATCAGACCACAATTCTAAGTATACTTTCCATTTAGAGCAACCAATATGTAGTGAAGGGGAAGTCTAGTATTGTATGTAGTACATATCGATTTATATAATAAATGGATACTGGGACACAATCAATATGAGTAACTCACGCTTGATCATCGGTCTCGTCATTAGCCCTGAAGTACGCATAGCAGAACATAGGAATCATAGGTCCTAACCTGTGAGGGGAGAACAAATGCATAATTAATTCCTACACAAAATTAAATTTCCACCAAAAAATACCCACACAGGGAAGTAAGAGTGTAGAACAGATGCAAAATTACTCCCCACACAACATACTACAAATACCAGCATAGGAAAATGTTTTAGACACACCTGAAAAATGACCCACTGAATTTCTGCATGTCTGTAGGATTGCATCAAGTAGAAATTCTGTATATTTATTCATGCGTGGGTATTTTTGCAAATGTGTAAAACATTTTCCTATGGATTTTTTCACTTGTGCAACCTAATGTTGTGTGGCTTACAACTTTGCATCTGTTCTCCCCTCATACGAACCAGCCGAATATATAGAATCCATTCAAAAGCTGTGTTTCCGATCGGAAGAATGTAAAGACCAACAGAGTGTGTAGATAGAAACCTTCACAAAACATCCAGAAGTAATTAGCCATGAGGAAGTACATAACGAGAATGTGGAGTCCTTGGCACCAGAACTGCAAACACAAGAGAGAGAATTAGACAACGAACACATGACCCTTGTACTCTTTAAGTTCGCCCACGCAAAGTAAATTAAATTTTGCCCGAGGTTTGCCTAAACGACCACAAATTGTCTGTGAATGGGTGTGCAGAACGATGTGTTAATATTCGCGCACTCTTTCGGGCGCTTTGCATTGTGAACGAAATGGTCCCGATAGATTCATTCAAAGCTATTATAAGCTTGTTTCAGATTATTTAGTTGTCTTTCCCTTTGTCCTTGCGATCATCATTTTTGGTTATGCATATTCATCGCATTGAAATGTGGGGAAATTGTTGAAAATGATAGATGCGGAGGATGATTCATCATTTCTCCATTTTTTACTTTGTAGTAACATCAATGAAATTCATGAACTTAACATTTGCATTACATAGTAAACGAAATTTAGAAGACCGGAAGCTGCATACATTTGCTGATACCTTCAAACAGTACGTACTACGTACTTTGTATGACAAAAAAAGACAAAATTGTTCAAAAACACATACGCTGTTCTGAAGAAGAACTTGGGGATCGCCAACGACAAGTCTGCAAATAAATTAAAATGCTACAAGATATTTTGTCACACTAAATTCTGGATATTTAAGCATTTTCCTCTCACTGAATTAATAATAAAAAGAAAATTTTTCTTCCCAAAAAACTAGTAAATTTTAACTGTTATGTTGGAAATAAATAAAAACGCTACAAGGTATTTTGTTACCTGTACCAAGCCATCCACATTAGATTACTGATGATAAAGGAGACGAAGAGATGTTTGTGAATTCGCACGCGGGTGCACTCCAAGCATCTGCAAAGAAATCGAAAATGTTGTAGGTTTCACCGCAAAACAAACATTTGGAGTGCACGCGATAAATAATTACTTTGCTTCTGTTTAACACGTAGAAGGTAACAAGAAATTCCTAAATTAATTACGTTAACTGAACTATGCCTACTCTTAGGAAGGATTACATTCAATATTGTACATATGTATTTGTGCTGAAATACCAGGATACCATTTCTATTGATAACATATCTGTCTGCGTCCTGTAAACAGGAAATCCTATACAATTGATGAGATTTTTCCATCCCCCGAAATGGTTTGATTGACTATTATTTATGAGTCTCGGGAACCTTTTTCAAGACAATAACAGAGGAAGAATAATTGGAGGAACTTCAACTGAACTAGGGAATCCTAATTAATTGAAGGGTGTGGAGAGAGAAGGAATCGAAAAGGTAAACACTAATTAAGCAACGATGGAACCCATTATTTGAAATGCTATTAACTCTACCTGAGAACTAGATAAAAGTTTTAGTCCACACTCTACTTTTCTCTTGGTGGTTTAGGTTGTAGTTATAGACTTCACCATAGCAGGAACTCACTAGGTCACCCTTGCATTTATAATTGAAAATTTGTATGGCATTCAGTATACGTTGTTGTATCTACAATCGCGGTTTCCGTAAAGACTACATGGTGAACTGAATGAATAAATTCAGCACGCAGTCATTATTATTAATTACTGTGCTTAGAATCAATGACATAGAAGAAGGGACATAAAGAAAAGACCCTTCCCTTACAAAAGTTTAATTACGTTGTGCCATATGTTGAATGTTTCATGTTATCGACCTTAATTAGTTAAACGACGTTTTGTTTAATTTGACTAGACTAAGCCCAGGCAATTGTGAAATATAGTAAAGATTCTATTGGAAAAGCATGTGCACCCAAATAAGGCATTAACGAAACGAATTAGGTAAAACCTGACAAACTTGCTAAATAAGTACCTGTACCTATGTAAATATAGAGTGCCTTTTAAAAACAGACAACATCCAGTTTTACGTGATCTATTTCGTACTTTCTCCTCCACACTCACAGAATGGGCGAAGACACGAATAGATACTTGAACCACTACTACAGATTACTGACATGAGATAAACAAAGTTAATCTTAACGAAATTAGACTTCTGAATCTAAAGGTCATTTTGATTTTATGTAATCGCCGAGCTTTCGATTAAAATCAAAATGACCTTGGGATTCAGAAGTCCTAAATACTTTCATTGCCTGTACTTCCGGCTGGAAGTTAATCTTGTTTGTTAGATTTTCATACAAACAAAAAGGTTTGATGAATGTAACCGTCAATCGTTGGTTTAATTGAGAAAGGAATGAGAATGGGAAGCCGAATGTAATTAGAATTAATCATGTGGTGCCTAAATCAGAGTCAGGAATTTCTTCAGAAACATTTCTAAAGTTAAATATTTCTGATTTTCATTTCTATTGTACCTATACAGTTTATTGCTTATAATTTCTATTGTAATGAATAAATATAGAGAGTCGTATACCATTCTTTTAGTTTCTGAATCAAAAATAATATCACCATAAGTACAAAGGTCTAGAGATCCATGAATTTGAATTCACTTACTTGTACGAGCAGAATATGATCAAAGAAACGACGAGAGCACACACTGACAAGAAATATCCGAGTTCGTAGAAAGTGATGATAAAACGTCGCCACTGTAAGAATATATATATTTGTAGAAAAGTCGCTCGTATTTTAACTCGACACATTCCTTATTCTCAATTCTCATGCACTTTGGTAATGCAAATCATTTCCTACGAGTTTCTTTTCTACATTACTGATTGTGAGGTATACAATTAAATAGGGATGCCCAAATTAAAGGAAATACAATTTATGGTAACAATTACAGGTATCCACAATACTAATTATAAGTGTACCACGCAGGCAGAACTCATACAGATGTGTGCACAAAGAATAGTGTACAGACCGATTAATCGGGCTAGAGGTGGTCGGGTTTTTAAACTTGCAAATAAGCAAATTGGGCTTGAGTGGGTAGTGGTTTTAATGTGTCGGGTTCACGGGTAAATAGAAATACCAGATCGGGTATTTTCATTCACCGCGTTACGGGTGTATTTATCGACCAGGCATTTTTAATTTTAAGTGTATCAATATATTTAAAATTAATGCGCACGACAAACTAATAAATATTTACATAAATAAGTAATTTAATACATATTTAATACATAGATTCAACAGCTTGTTGGTATAATTATGAATATGTGTACTTTCTTGAAAGAATGAATTTGCTTACCAAATACCAAATGGATTCCACTTTTTAATAAAATATGAATTACACGACTTAAATTACTATACTGTACAAACAAGCGTTTTTGATATATATTATTATATGGTTAATATCAAAGATCAATCTTATCGGAGATGTTTCTATAATTCTGTATGAAATTGAGGCTTGAGGCAGAGTTAGTAAGTTAGTAGATCTGTGTATGTACATTTGTTCATGTTTACAGTCAATTTGTACATCGTTGTACACCACCACATGTTTATACATCCGTTTTCATCTCCTCTCCGAGATGGAGATTTCTCCGAAGATAAATCAATGGTGAATTTCATTCTGTATCCATTTCAAAATCTTTTGTCTGAATTCATGAAATTCACATTCGCTTTGAGAAACTCTTATACTACAACTCAAATACAACCCAGTTATTTGCTATTTGCCTAAGCAATATTAACATACTTAACCGTAAGTATTATTGTTCCGGAAATTGCTAGAATTAATGTGTATTATTTGTATGGTATTTGTGTGATTGTCCTTTATTACGTAAAATGGAAATATATTTATTACGTAAAAGGGAAGGGAAAGGGGCCGTAGTAAAGCGATGCTAGAGGGACAGTAAAGGTCCGTATACATAGTAATGCGTCTCAGTCCCAATGTAAAGGGACTGTATTAGACCTCCGAGTAACACAGCTACGTTTCCGGTGGACGAAAGTTTCCCTAATTATTGTTAAATTGGGTATTTTGTGTAGATTAATCAATATTGATAACTAATCCATAGTGTAAGTGTCCATTTTGTAATTCTCCAATTAAGGTTCTTTGAATTAAATCACCATTCTTAACCTGTAAATTTTCTCCATTTTTGTGTAATATGTGTAATCAACGACCATTTTATTCGGCACCACGAGGAAAAATATAACACATTACATATGTATATATGTATGTAATCGCACTCATTGATAAAAGTAAAACATTTTGGTGGTAGAATAGGGAGTGGAGACATAACTATATTATAATCAGAAAATAAATATGATACATAGGTAGATGTAGTAGGTAAATTTAAAAATAAACATATTCCATTGACTCGTTTATTAAATAGGACAAAATTGGAAGCTTTGGCAAAAATAAATTTAATGTGTTACTACAATTGGCAATTGGGATCCAGGTACAGTGATCGGACGGAAAATGTAATTAAATACCTGTAAATCTTGCACATCGACGCAGGTTGTATAGTTTGACCAAATCATATTAGTGTCTGGATGTCTGAACCAGGCTCCATCACTGAGGCATTCCTTGAAGCCGAACTCTGTTTGGACCAACAACAAAGAGAACAATATAATTATTGTAAAGAATCTAACAGTATTTGTGAAGAAATGAGATTCTTGTTTACAGTAATACAGATTGCTGTAGCTGGACTGCAATACAGTAGTTGGAGATATTCTTGAACTAAATATAGTCCATAAATGACATACTGAGAATTCTACTCTTGTTTATAAATGGTGGCACATCAAAAGAACTTCGCAATGTAAAGAAATTGAAAGTTCATAAATTGAATGTTCAAATGTGCTTAGCTTTTCCGAGGTAAATAGAAATAGCAGTACTGTGAGTGCTGAGTACAAGGTGAAAGCAGACTTTCTCCCATTTAATAAATAACTTATTTTTTAAATAATCTCACAAAACATGGGCACATAAATTGACTGACCAAAGGATTTGGTATCCTTTGATTCTATTTGTACACATAAGCAACGCCTTTGGGAATTGATTTACATGAACACATCATAGACACAAAACAACATTTTGACATTATACTAGCTGTAATTTCTA
Source organism: Plutomurus gul (assembly GCA_019776185.1). NCBI lineage: Eukaryota > Metazoa > Arthropoda > Collembola > Entomobryomorpha > Tomoceridae > Plutomurus > Plutomurus gul. Next base: position 11,757 of record JABASC010003368.1, read on the forward strand.
CCAACCATTTCATCAAACTAATATTTTAGCTGACTGTGGAATGTGTTTTCTTTCAAGTATATTGTGCCAAAGTTGGTGTAAAGGAAGGAATTCTTGCTATTCAAGTGATGGGAACTCATGCTTACTGATGTATTAGTAAGCATTTATTCTTTAAAACATTAAATTTGTATTCTACTTTCACTTTAATACCTTTTGAAGATTAAATAAAGTGAATACTCTTTTAATTACTTAAATTCCTTTAATATTCTTTGAAAGTTACTGAGTTTTGTTCTCTAATATTTCGTGAAATTCTGTCCAGTTTTAAGCTAGATTATGTAAACAAAATAAGTAGAAAGTTGGAAAGACAATTTAAATCAACGGCTCTCTTCCAAGCTTTATGAACTTTAAAAGAGGTTTAATAAGAACGGAAGGAAAAATGGCATACTATATGTTGATGGAAAATGTGCTGGAAAAGGATTCTTAGTACGGAAACTTAACATTCTTAGCCGTTTGACTAAAGAGGTATAACGGTAATGCAGTATACTTATTTATGAACTGTGTTTGAAGAAAGGAACCAAGTATTATTATAAGAATTCTCTCCGGAATCATGAAGCGTAAGTGCGGCTTAACACATCTTTCGAAACTACACCATAATGTAACCATAATATACGTACAGTTTACAGTTATGTGCAGACAGAAAGCACTTGAGCGTTCTTGTGCAGCACACCGCTCTTTATACTTATGTGACTCCATTGGCCTTCATCTGCCTAGAGAATTTTAGATACTACTTTTGCACACATTTTCCAACCTTGGAGTACAACGATTATTGTCGCATCGATGAGACTGCCAAATATATTTTTTGTCTCCACTATCGTACACAACAGGATAGAGATTGCCCGCATTCTTATTGTTACATATAACGGACAATCTGGCGAACACTGAAAGTTTGTAGCTTAAACACAACTTCATGTTGCGAACTTCCATTTTCTGATGTAAGAAGCAGCATATTGTGATCCCAACCGTGGAGAACATTAATTTTAATGAACGAAATAATAATAAAAATAATTGGTAATGCCGCACCTAATATTAAATAAATTCGTCTTGTTTACTCTTCCTTCAACATCATAAGAGATTATAATTACAACACTTAACTGAATGAGTAATAAATTGTCTGAGTAATAAAGACTTCATCCTCGGTTACGCTTTTCACACCTTTCACCAAAGCCAGTGTAATACACTTGTTGTTAGTAAGCGTCAACGTCAAATTTTAGAAATTTTAGAAAAAAAAGAATGGTTCATGCGATTCAGATGAAAATTTATTTATTTGTAATTGTAGTTTACTAATTATAATACGATTTACAGCTAATGTTTACATATTTATGAAACATCCTGGTACAAAGTTCTGACAAAATAATTGATAATGCAGAATGTTCATTTAATTATTACAGCTTCGAAATGCAACGTGTTACAATTAAACAAAGCAGACTTCCACAAAATCTTCTTTAGGATTGACATTAGAGGAGAGTTTTGCTGATTTTTACACAACTGTACACTCCGGAGGCTTACTTCGCCGGAGCAAGGCCGGTCAAGCCACTGTCTGTCAATGAGAGCAATCTGACACTCAACTCAACCTTAAATTCTTGGACAGATCCTCCATGATCAGTTTCCAATTGTGGCGGATGTCAATTTAATCGCATTGTCTGTATTTTAGATGCTCCTCCTTTGTCCTTTGTAGGTGAATCTGGGTCCATTAAAGATTCAAGTGTTGTCAAATTAGGATACGCCAGGGTGATGAAAATCATATTGAACTGCTACAGCCAGTTTCCAAAGGAAACTAGGTTGACCACCAACTCCTTTCTGTACTTAGTGTACAAAGGAACAAAGGCTCCTTTCGTAAGAGACACTATTTGCGACAAATCCGTCGTGTACATATCTGATACGGATATTCGGATGCAGTGAACTCAATTAGTCATCAAAGAAGTTCCTTCTATCAATTGTAAAATTGTTGGTGGCTCTCCTCTCCAGGCTCCAGTGATCACTGAACACAATGGCGAATTCTCAATCACAATGAGGACTTTGTTGAAGTGGAGTCGGTGGGCGGACTCTGCAAACAAAACGATTTTACCAAATTTCAGCTTCTTCAGCTGAACAAACAAAGCGATGGATGAACGGAATGAACAATGTGTCTTCATATCATTGTGATTGAGGGTGATCCATTGAAATTGTAGATTCAGACCTGTAGAAGTAGTAATTGCCTTTGGAAGAAATTCAATCAAGTGACGGGTTTTGTAGTTAAGTTCCGTTTATCTTAAGAAAAATCCTAGTCGGGTTATAAAATCAATTCGATCGACTGCTTGGAAAAGACCAAAGTCGTCATTAGCCAAGATCGGTTTGAATGTTTCAAGTTCTTGAGACTTTCCTCAGGAATAGTTTCAGTATTGTGTTCAAATTCAAGTTGAAATTGACCTACTCTTTGGCGATTTTTAATGAAGATAATGGGAATGGCATAATACCGAATTTCTTTTCTCAATTTTCAAATATCTTTTGTTGAAGTTATCGAAAGTGTCCTTGTCCTTCTGACGGTGTAACTCTTCCGATTATCGAATAATCACAGGATAGTAAGAATAAATACCTTACTATGCCATTTTACGCTA